>VZTL01048368.1:64675-120430 GCA_013400535.1 Scopus umbretta
AATTGTATGGAAACTACCAAAGCGGCAAGTGTTGTTTTGCCAGTGAGTCATGACATATGGAGCAAAGCTCAAGGAAAAACTCCACTGCGTGGAAGGCTGCAAAAGCAAATCACACCCAGAAGAGCTCTTCCCTGCCAGCAGCCCTGGCCAGTCCCCTGCCTGCATCCCTGCACGGGGAAGCCCCAGCATCCACACTCTTGTCCCCCCAGTGCTCAAAGCTGCTTTGTGGCTCAGAGGCCTTCTTTGATCACCATCACTTCAGACCCACTGATGCTTTGCAATGGAAAAGGAGTGTTAACCCTATTGCCTTGGTGAAATTGCATGCTGGTCTCCTCTGGACGTGGTTTGTGACAGCAGTGATGGGAGCCAAATCCCTTCTTGTTTTTGTACCTAACCTGGCTGTGCCTCGATTTTCCAGCTGTAGGAAGGTGTGCTCTTTCTTATTCACTTGAGAGATCTTCCAGGCAAATACAGTCTCTCTGTGGCTGCCTGGATTTGGCCCAGGGACTGTGGTACTGAAAGCACAGACTCAGTGGTTTGCCACAATCCCTGCTGCTAACTTCCTCAACTGACATTAGCCTGCGTTGAGCCTGTTTCTGTTCCCTGTGAGTTGTGATGACAAAAAGCCACATTGGTTCCCTGGTTTTGGCATGGCTTTTTCATGTGAATTATCACCAGTCCTGCATGTTGGCTTTGGCACAGAGGATTCAGGGCTACCACGGTATGGTGGCTATCATTTGGTTTCAGGGTGCTACGGGTGAGTGTCCACCAAAGGCTGGGTCTGGGTATTTTCCGAAGCCCAGTTTTCATTTGGGGCCACCAGATCCAGTGAAATGGGTTGGCTGCTTCCATGAGCAAAGGGGTGGCCAGGTTTCCACCAAAAGCCCTTTCTAATGACAGCAGTCCTCCTAGAGGTTGGCCATGGTTGCTGGAACAGTAGCTACCATCACCAAGCCTGGAGCAGGAGAAGCATTTCATTACTAATCAGTTAATGAATGGCCTCTCCATTCTGTTAGCACATTCAATTGTTGCTTGGCAGTGCTGATGTGTATCTGTGATAAATAAACCTTGGCTGCAGATCGTTCCTGACAGTTTATTGCAAGTGCTTCACATGCATGTTGTTTGGTTGCACCAGTCGCACAGCATTGTTTCTCAGCCCTAGTTGGCTGCTTCTCAGCCCCAGTTGCTTGTTTCTCTTCTCTGATCAGATGACTCATGTAACTAAACAACAATAAAATGGATTTCTGAATGGCTGCTTATGCCATTTAACATTTCTGGACAGAAAGCTCTTCTGCTGTGATAGCTTTCTGTTTCCGTATTAGAACTGAAAGTAAAGCAAGCTTGTTAATGACAGAGCATTTATCTGAGCTGCACCAAGGCAATCTGGGCTCTGCAAATCCCCACTTGTCCAGGCAGACCCAATGGTGCAGCAAGGGGCACTGGGCTGTACCATGCAAAGAGGAGCCACCATTGTTTTGGCAATGCAAAATCTCCCACCACTCAATCATACGATTTCCTTACAGAGGGTGAGATTTGGGCTACAAAAAAGATAAATGAGGAGGAAGGTGGCCAAGACTGAAGCTGGAAGGTGGCCATGTTGCCAATATTTTTGGTCATCAGTAGGCTGGTGCCCTCTCTGCTCAATCCAGAGTTGGATTTTGCCTGCAGGGAGCTAGTACTTAATGAACAACCCTTCTGTTTGTCCCAGCTGGCCACTAGATAAGTAGCCTTGTAGTTCAACCTGGCAAGGTTTGGTGGAGCCATGTGCTATGGACAGGACTAGATCCTCCAGTCAAGATTCTTGAGGAATTTGGGGACATGTTCCTCAGGGTAAGAGACAAAGCAAAAGCATTCTGGAAAAGGCATAGTCCTTGCAACCAGTGCTTGCCAATGCTTGGCTTGGCTTGAGTGCAAGTACTTCCATGAAACTCCTGAATTTGCTGAACCTTTCATGTAGGCCAAGGGAGATAAAGCACCTGCCTTCCTGAGATTGATCCTCTGGCAGGATGTCCTATCGATCCTTGTAACAGCCTCTCTGTACTTAGATGCCCAAGCCAGGTCACCTAGCTCAACTTCAGAGCCAAGATCTTTGGGAAGGAGGGGTGTTGGAAAGAAGAGTTGAATCAGTTTCTTACAGAGCCCTGCCCCAGCTGTGAACGTTCAGAGAGCTGGATTACAGTGGAGACACGTGAGAGTGCTGTGAGAAGGTGGACAAACAGATAAGGTGGTGAACTGACTTGTAGTTGGGTGGCAATTGACTCTGTGGAGAAGCAGGGTGAGATGGGAATGGCAACTTGTGGCATTCAGGTTGGGGCCCTCTCTAGTGATGTGGATTTGGTTCTTGCTTCCTGACACAATTCTCTGATCCTCGAGCTACAGCTGCTGCCCTCCAAGCATCCACTATTCAATACACACCAGCCGGGATACCAGTCTTCTGGTGCCCTTTGGCTTTGAAGAGGGGGTTGGGTATGGTGGAACTGTGCCTTGGCCCTTATCAGACGTACACAGGGGCCTTGTGGAGGAGCCAGGATCTCTGCTTTTGGGGTAAACCTTATGCTTTTGAATAACCTTTTCAGCAAAGACTCGTTTCTCTGCCTAGCCCTTCCAAGCAGACGGCTGGTGTGACACCATCAACAACCGGGCATACTGCCAGTATGATGGGGGTGACTGCTGCTCCTCCACACTGTCCTCCAGGAAGGTAAGTGAGCATCTTCTGCAGTGCTGGCCAGTATTTAGGATTAAGTGGTGACTGCTAGCCATGTTCTTTGGCTTTGCTGGCTGCAGAACTAAGCCTGCAATGCAATTCTCCCACAAATGGAGAACAAACTCATGATTTTAAACCAAAGCCAGCTAAAGCTGATAGACATCATCCCACTGATTAACAGTGGGGTGGGGTTTGGACTCGGGCCAGCGGGACTGAAAGCTCAGTCCGGTTCCCACTGGGGTTCATGGAACTCCCTCTCATTTTGGGAAATTAGTCCCAAAGGAAATTACTTCTATAGGATCTAGCACTAGCCATGGTGAGTCAGAAGTCACCTTGTTGAACAGTCTCAGGGGATTTTTGGTATGGTCCATTGGCATCCACTATGGGCTGTCTTTCCCTCCAATTCTTCTGGGAGAGGAAGGAGGGAGGAATAGTGTAGAGGGAGCAACTTGGCCTTGGGGTTGCACAGACCCTTCTTTGTCTCCCATCACAACATATTCTCCCAACTAACTTGCTATCCAGCACTCACAGCCCATCCTTCCTAAGCATATCCAACAGCAAAACAAATCATAGGGCATGAGATAATTTCTCACTGCAAAAATATGTGAATTTGGATCTTCTCATCTTTGTTGTGGAGCTTGAATCATTTTTCCTTTCATCATGCATACACACACAGAGAAAAGGAAAAATAAAATCCTGGGAAGATCCAGTTGAGATAGGAGAGAAAAGGCTTTACACCCAAGTGATGAGTGAAACCTCTACAGCGATGTCATGACATCTTGGAGAAAGACATCGCTCTCAGGAGGTGTGAGACATGTGGATCTCTGGCCAAAATAAAGGACAGGTTTGCAGTGGAAGGCGGCGGGGTTCAGTCCCATGGCTCTCAGGATACCGAGCCCCAACTTGTATCCCCTACAGCTCCCAGATCTCCCATGGCACAAGCCTCCAGCACGTGTCAGTTAAGGCAGATGCAGTAATATGGAGTTTAAACACAAAAAGACCACTCCAGCCTTTCAGTGGCCCAGGCTGCGAAAAATCAATTGTGCTTCCACAGTAAGAAAAACTTCTGGCTCTGAGCCTGGTGTGTATAAAACCTCTGGAGGAAACTTTTCTCAGCTCCTATGGCCTATGACTGGGCAACTGTCAACCAGGAGCCAGATGCTCTGCTGGTGCCCTCCTACCTTGCTCTGCTGCCACCAGCTCAGGTGACAAGCTTGCTTGGCCACATACAGTTGTTGTAGAGAAAGCAGTGTGCAATGAGCAACTCTACCTGCGTGGGATGTCTCAAAGCAGCACAGCTTGTGGGTAGCCATAGACGGACCCACTGCCTGCCCCACTGCCGGCTGTGTCTGCTCACATAGCCTTCACCAGCCTAGCTTTTCTTAATCCATAATGCAGAAGAACTGTATGTATCTACACTGGCTACTATATTAAGTATTGTGCAGGACAGCCTTTGTAGCTGGGAGCTTGGTTGAGTTCCTCCAAGAGGTGCAGAAGATGAAGCTATGCTACCTTCATGCTTTGCTGAGCCTGGAAGAGCCAGGAGTAGCATGAAGGACAGGTCCATGGGCTCAGACATGGACAAGGGGGGCTTTCTAACAGAGTAAACCAGAAATCTAGAGGTGCTGCACCACTGCCAGCCCTAGTCAAAATGTCTGACACCCACCAGGGGAGACTTCTCCTCAGGGTCTGACATTTGGGGCACAAGACTCAAGCTGACCCTCAGTTGCAAAATTTGAAACACTAGTTAACAAAAAGGAAAATGCTAAGAATAAAACTCACCTGGGAACAGCTTGTATTAAAGCTCACTTCTCAGTGAGCATGGAGCCTGCCAGTCTCCACAATGCCAACAACGTCAAGGTGCAGCCCAAAGTGTCTGTCTGCCTGTACCAGGGTGGAGGGGGCTTGCAGGGTCATAGGGGTGCCAGCGATCTCAAAGCAGAGGCTTACATCTCCCTTCGGTCACCCCAGGTGATCCCGTTTGCTGCTGACTGTGACCAGGACGAATGCACATGCCGTGACCCAGCCGCCGAGGAGAACCAGTAGCGGCACCATGAAGGGCCTCTCTTGGTCAGGCGAGCACCAGAGGAGTGAAGGGGCAGCAATGGGGGCCGCTGGGGAACGGCGGGTGTGAGGGAGCAGGAGGCGTAAGGAAGAGCCGGGCAGGGGGATGGTGACTGTGCACAGAGGAGACAGGTCGAGGCCACCAAGCAGCCAGTGGGCTGTGGCATGGGAGGGCAGGTGTGTGGCAGTCCCCTCCCCATCGCTGCTCCCTCCCAAACCCAGCTGGGACATGGGGACCCAGTACACACTCTAGGGGCTCAGCCAGGGGTCCGGCACTGCCTCGGCCATGCGCTGGGCTGGGCTTCACGCCGAGAGCCCAGGCACTGCCACGGACGTTTGTCCTGGTCCAACGCCTGGGTGTCTGTCTTTGCTCTGGATTTTGTCACTATTCACTCTCCTCTGCTGTACAGGCTTCTTTTAGCAAGGTCGAGGTAGTTGTGATCTGTTTGCAAATATTTAAACTTAATTATATATATATATACACACACATATATATATAATATATATAAATATATATTATATTTTCTTTGCTCTTGATGAAGCTGAGAAAGGATATCCTTTGTCACACACCCATGCTGCTGTGAAGTACAAACCACCATTGGGAAAAGTGCAGGTAGGGGTGGGAGGAGCAGGGAATTTCCCCTTCCTTGCTGAGAGGGAGCTGGAAGGAGGGTAGAGAGAGAAGCCAAACACCCAGGTCACGCCAGGAGGAAGATCCCCAGGCAGGTAGTGTGGAGATTGCAACCTCAAGGTGCTCTTGGCATCTTGCAGGCACCGAGTTTTGCCCTTGGGATTTGCTAGTGCTTTCTTTGCCTTGCTCTGCTTAGGGTCCTGGGTCAGGATTTTGAGGTTGAGAAGAAACGCTGCTGTGCCCTTGCATCACCCTGGCAAGCACGGCAGATTTTGTGAGTGCTGCTGACCCAAAGGGCACCACAGATGCCTGTCAGCTGTTATTTCTGAGCCCTCTGGGAAGGGTTATGTGTCTATAGGGATCACTGTGTGGTCAGTAGGAGCAAAGGCATGCAACAGTCCCTCTCTGCCTCATGCCCCCTGGCCACTGTGCACCCAGCTAGACAAGGGATGTAGCAGGCAACCCAGAGTAGCTGTGTGATGCTCTGAATGGAGGATGATGAGGTGGTCCTTCTTTTCTTTCCCCACATCTCCTTTCCAAACGTGAGCTTCAACAGTGTTGTCCGCAGTTCTCGGAGACCAGATCCTGGAATGCAAGGATAGACAGGACCCAAATGACCTGTCAGGAGACACTGAGCATCATCTTTTTCCATTGAGATTTTCCTCATTACTATGTCTGTGGCTGAGCCCATCACAGTGGACATACAGTCGCTGACTTTCACGAGTCTCTTGCTTCTGCAGGCACTAAGTGAAAAATCTTGAGATTCACTTCTAGCCCCAAAGAAGCCCAGCTAGAAACTTTGCCCCCTGTAGTTGATTCCCACAAGCTCAGCTTGGCACTCTGGACCCAGCCCCATAGAGGCAGCAGGTAAGGAAGGTGCCTGGTTCCAGCCGGGGTTATCACTGATGGTTTTATGCTGCAAAGAGGCAGAGAAAAATGATAGAAAGAGGAGAGCAGAGAAGGGACCACAGAGTAGGAGCACAGACACCCCAATGTGCCCAGGTGCAGCCACAGACTGGGACCAAGAAACCCAAGGCTGCCCGGATTTATCCTGCCTGCATGGCCTATGCCAGTGGAGCCAGGCTCCAAGCCAGAGTTTCTCAAGCACAAGAGCAATGGACAGAGGGTGACACAGTGTGGAGAGACAGAGGATTTTCAAGGCATCCTTTGGCTTTTGCTAGCTTTCCCCCCCTGCACCGCCTCTTTTTGTCAGGCTTCTCCTAAAGTTATGTTTGGCTGGAGGACAGGAGTAGGGGCAGAGGCACCTGGACATCCCACCAGCAGCCAGGCAGAAGATGCCTTGTCCTTCTCTAAGCCCTTTCCTGATCCCAAGTGTGCCCATCACCCCACGGCAGGTCACCTCTTACCTGCTCTGGCCTAGGCAGGGATGCAGGCGGTGGGAAATGATGGGTACCACCTCTTCTTGCAGCAAGAATGCACCGACATTTCTGTTCCCATCATGGAACAGGTGACAACAGCCAGAGTTTTCACCCAAATGCACTGTCAGTTTGGCAGAGCGCTGCAATTTTTTGATAGTGATCCATTTTTCAATTAAAAACAAAACAAAACAAAACAACCCCAAAAAAACAAAACAAGGAAATTTTTTTAAAAGCCCTTTGAGACTCTTTTGGCCCTTGTGCTCCACAGAAGGTGCAACTCGGGCAGCCTGTCCTGCTTCATCAGTGCAGAGAAAGGGAAATTCAAGGGTCTCGGCACAGCAGGATCTGGGCAGGGCAGCCCCCCACCAGTGGGTATTGTGGGGATATGGGATGAGGGTGACACGCAGAGGGAGATGGGAGAATTTCAGGTCCCGGCATCTTGTGATGCCAAACCCTTCCCTGCCTGGTGTCAGCATTACCTAGATGCCTATGTGTTTAGATGCCAAATTTTTACCCTTTTGGCATGAAAATCCTGGTCTCAGCAATGGTTCGTCCCTGCTCACCAGTGGGTAGGGGAGCTGGGGGTGGCTAGAGGCACTGGCTTGGCTGATAGAGATTTGTACTTCTCATGAATGGACAGCTTCTACGTACCGAAATATTGTTCTTCTATAGCGACACTGACCGGTTTTTGTCCCCTTTAGGGTTTTATTCACAACGGAGGCTGCTGCTATTTTTATTTTTTTGTATTTGATAATTATTTTTTATAAAAATCTATGAAAAATAAATAATCTTCTCATCCTCCACCTCTTTTTCCTCCTTGCTTCACCCAAGGGAGGGCCAGGCTGGGGGAGGGAGGTGGTTCAGCTGGTCCCAGCACCCTTGGTCTCACATACCCTCCTCTGCTCCAAACTATGGGTTCTCCCAGCCACCTCCTAATGCTGTCCCAGCCCGATGGGAGACCACCTTTGGGTTGGGGGCACACACACCCCTGCAATGGTCTCCCTGTTCAAGGCTGCCACCCAGGCAGCTTTTGCTGTGCCACCAGCTGCAAGGATGCTTTTGTAGATGGTCTTCTGCTGCTTATGCCAGAAACTGGTCCATTGCTGATCACTGTTGTAATTAACCCACCCTAAAGGTAGGGAAAGAGTGTGTGTGTGTGCTCACATGCCACCTCCCTGGGGACAGGGAGCAGAGGGTGGCTCATGCCAGAGCGAGAGAGACATGCCAAGTGGCATCCTGGCAAGAGAGTTAAAACCAAAGACAATCAAAAAAGTTGCTTAAAGATTTTGGGATTTTTTTTTTTTTTTAAGCAACCAGATAAGCTTTGTACATACAGACTGGGAAACACCAAAAAGCCCTGCACAAGGTGGGCTGCAGCCCACAGTGCCCAGGCAGCCAGCTCCAGCCTTCCCATTGGATGGTGGTGAGCCCAAGGCACCCACCTCCACTTCAGTGCACCACCAGCACAAAGCATGAAAGAGACCAGGGCAAGCTGATGCCATACTACCAGCTGAATCCCATGGACAGCCCCAAATCCCACAAACATCCCATGTCACCAAGGCAGGGGAAATCCACGGAGCCCTTGTGGGTTAGGAGTTCACTTGATGCCTACAGCTGCCCACAGTTGCTCTACTCTGCCCAGTGTATCTGGTGCTCTGGTAAATGGGATTTGCATCATTCAGTGAAGCGGCCTGTTCTGTGGAGTCTGCTGCAGCCACAGCCCTGCATGTTGCCAGCCATACCTGGACATCCCTTCTGAACCAGGAGCACCTGGAGCATCTGGGCCAGGCTTGAAAGTCCTGCCAACCCCCATGCTGGAAGGCTATCATGCCAGTGGCACAAGGAGGGACTGCATGAGGCTTCTGCACCTAGGAGTCTTTCCCTGTTGCAATTCCCAGTGGCCCCCAACCAGCCAGGTCTCCCACAGTGCCAGGTACAGAGCCACTGAGCCACAATGATCTGCAGTGGACACAGCTGGTGGCCACATCTGCAACAGGACCAGCCTGCCCTGTGGTCACTTTCTCAGGGTCTGCAGGGTGGTTTACTGGAGGAAGTAGTGCTTTTTACAGACTTTGGGGAAAGAGGATTACAGGGTTTTTCTTCTTCCCACTGCTCCCTTTTTCACTGTTCAGGTTTTTTTGATGTATACTTTATGGGTATTTTTTTTCCCCCTTTTTAAAGACAGTTTCAACTGAGCAAATAAATGGCCCTGAAAGAAGTCAGGTTGGTTTCCAAGAGCTGAACAAGCAAGCACAAATGGCAGCTAACAAAGTCCAGGCTGCATTTCCGATGGATCAGTTCTGAGGACATTTCAAGCCTCCCGCCCATCAGACAGGGGCAAGATGGTCCCTCTTTGCTGTTTCACAGCTCAGTGTAGGGTTTGAAAAGGCCAAAGCTGTGCTAGGAGCTATTTCTCTTTCCTTCACCACGCACCTCGCTTACAGACAGTGGAGAAGGTGAGTCACGGCCGAGCAAGTGGAAAGATTGGAAAGGACTGAAAAACAAAAGTGCTTGCAGAGGGTTGGAGTGCAGGGGGCTGCTGGACCCCAGAGCACAATGCCAAGGGTATGGAAAGCAATGAAATCCCAATTTTCCTGCTGCAGGCCTGCCCACATTGAGCACCCCAGAGAGGAGCAATGGGCTGAGAAAATGGAAGGAAATGCCCCTAGCATGGGGTGCTCAGTGCTGCCCTGGCAGCTGGGTGAGCAGGGAGCACCCGGGAACAAGGATCTGCCCCCTCTGGGGGGGCACATTGCACAGCCCTCCCTCCTCACTGTGGCTGGGGTGCCCTTCCTGTCACCAGCAATCAGAGCCATATGTACCCAGCCCTGATTGAAACAAGCTGAGGTGCTTTGGTTTTGTGTTGCTGCTGGAAGCAAGTGAGGCCCTGGCAAACCCTCAGTCCTTCTGGCTGCTTGCGCTGGAGCCACTGGGGATGGACAGGGGCATGCAGGCAGGGCTGCAGGCAGGGCTACCTCCAGTGCTGGCTCCAGTCCAGGGGGTCAGGGCTAGGATGGAGATGCCCAAAAGCTGAAGGGGGTCTACTTCTGGGGACAGTCAACTCATCCTGAGTCTAATTCCTTGTTATCGTTGATTTCCCTTGTGTCTTTAAACCCTGCTCCCTCATGTCTTCAAACCCCACTCCCTCTTCTTCCAGCCATCTCTGATGGCCATGTGCCTTCCTTTGCTCTGCACCAGCCTCTTCTCCACTTCTGGTCTTTGCACGGATCCTCTCATCACTCCCCGAAGGAGGAACAGCATCTCTTATTGACATCAGATGTCCTCTCTGGGGCAGAGCTCCCCAAATCATGCACTTCCACTGGGGCTAGATTTGCTCCCACAGAGGACAGTACATTAAGATGCTCCACAGCCCCAGCAACCAGGACCGCAGTAGTAGGCCTTGCACTTAAATCAAAAGGGCAGCTGTCTATGGCAGTAGCCAAGTGGCAAGATGTTTTCCCATCCCGTCCCCTCCTTTCTGCCAAACACCTAGCCTCAAGGCAAAAGACGCCAACCCCTGTGTCCCCAAGGCAAGAGGAACAAGCGGTTGAGCAGGGTGGTGGCTCTTTCAGCAACACAAACTGGATTTGAAAAGTTTTGTCAGCTGTTACAAAGGAGGAGACCATGCAGTCAATCATTAAGAAACAGAGCAGCCACCAGGACCAGCGGGGACAAGGTGTCTTGTGTGAGGGCCCCAGTGGTGCCACATTGTTCATGCATGCGCTGAAATGCAGCAATCCCTGGTGATACCTGCTTACTGAGGATGAGTAAGGACCACTGGCCAAAGACAACCCTTCCAACTTGCACACACATTATCAAACCCTTCCTAAAAGCTACCATTTTGTGTCAGCTGGTGATGTACCCTTCACAGTCCACTTCCTTTTTGGGCTGGCTTTCTCCAAACCCTCTTTGCTTGCAAGCCAGATGACCTTGGAGAAGATTTTGCTCTAGTGAAGGTGTGATGAGACAGCCACACCGAGACCTTCTTACACAGCAGCTCAGGCTTGTGACTGCATGTCCTGATGCCACGCGGCCCCTCTCCTCCTCCTCCTTCTCTTCCTCCTCCTCACGTCTTGTTCCACATCCACAGGTTATTGTGCAATGAGCTGGGAGCAGCCACAGCATTTAACTGCATGGAAAATAGCAGAAGGAAAGTATTGGGTGTATTTTTAGCTTATTTTCCTGCAATTTAGCAGTGGGAAGAGAAAAAAAAAACATAAAAATCAAGTTGTTCCATGAGACGTAATGAAGTCTGGTTTCCTATGGATTCGGGTGCTGTAGCCCCTTAATCTCCCCTCTCCCATGTCCTCTCAGGCATCCTGTCTGCGCGCCTGCACTAATCCCCAGCTCTCCCTGGGTCTGTCACCCATCTGGCAGGGCAGGTAGCCATACTCACTGGGCTTGGCCAAGGGGCCAGCCACTACAAGTGTTGATGGCCTGAGCACTGGACACAACACTGCACTGCGAGTTTTAAGGCATCCTTTGCATCTCTCACCTCTGCTCAGGCACTGAGTTTTGCATTGTTCATAGGACATTAATGTTCTTAATGCTGCTAGTACCCTGTCAAAAGTTGGCTAAATGGACCAGGAAGTTCTCAGGGGATGGTTGACCACCAGACGACACCATCCCATCCACTTTAAACCCTAACAAGACAGGCTTTTTTTCACTCTGCTCCCAAATTCCCGGCATCCATGGAGGTTTGCAAAGCAAGGACTGAGTGCCTCTCACAGAGGGTATGTAAATGTAGTCCCCCTGCCAAAACCCAAAGGTGCCTGTGGGCATCCGCACTTTCCTGCGCCCAGCAGAGTAGGTAGGTGAGACAAGGTGCAGGACACAACTCCAGCTGCGCGTACTGAGTGCTTCAGGACTTGGCTAACCCAGTGGGCAGACAGGCTAATGCTAAACTTGTGTGAAGACGCACCCGAGTTCAAAGGCTGGGAGTGTTTCATCCACTACCAAAAGACGACATCAACTGGACCAAAATATAAACAAACACTCCAGTTTGCCAGAGCCACGGATTACTAACAGCTCCGTTTAATAGTCAGTTAAATTATCATCTGGAGTTTTACATAGTGTTACAATGATTTTTTTTCTTGTTGTTGTTGTTTAAAACCTTTTTTTTAAGTAATCTGGAAGGGTTTTGTGTTTCTTGCCACATGGCTATCTCACCCTAAAGCACCCTACTTTCAATCTACAGTAGTAAAACGTCACATTAGAGTTTTAATAGAACATCAAGGAACGTGAATTGTAGCCATCTTTGTAAAGAAAAGGACCAAACCATCTTTATATGTTAAATAACTCCACAACAAGTAAATGTAGTAATGCTATTACAGGTGTAAGGGTGCAGCAAATAAAAGATAATGACCCAGAGGTTCATCTCAGGTGAATGATCGCTCATTAATTCAGAAATAAAACAATAAGAGAGGGCAAGGGGGTGAGGGAGGTTGCAGAAATTAATGCAAAATGATGTCTTCTCCAGCTTTTGTGTGGTTGGCAGCATGGGAAGAAACAGGAATCCAAGAGAGAAAATACTGTGCCGACCCAACAGTAGCACCCCGCGGCAGACATGGACAGTGTCAGCTTTGCAGGGAAGGGCACACTTTGGGACTTGCCCATGGCTGCTGTTTTGGGTGAGCAAGCCCCATACAACACATCTTACCAAGGCCAGGTCTGCAGCCATGGTGCAACCCCCGCCTCTGCTCTGAGTCTCCATGGCAGGCTGCTGGCATTTGTCTGAGATGGGCTTATGTGTTAGTTGAGGGATTTTGGCAAGAAAATCCACGTTTGGGCAAAATTCTGACTTGCAAAGCCAGAGTGAGGAAACTAAGAAGGAAGCCTTCACAAAGCCAGGGCCATTGTGAAAATGGCCCTGAGATGTGCCACGCCAGCAGGACCTGCCAGCACAGCAGGTGCAGCAACACGGCGGCCATCAGCCAAGTGGAGCACAGCCCCACCAGCAAACTGGGCTGTCTGTCACAGATGGGGATGCCGAGTCCCTTCCAGCTGTGCAAGGGTGCTGCCAAAGGACCTTGGACAGGTGGCTTTCCCCTCACCTTCTGGGGTGGTCCATCTCCCAGGCCACAGGGAAGCTGGGGCCGAGGGAGCAGACTCCATCCCAGCCGGCTGATAGTGCTGTGGTGTTTTGGTTGACCACACAAGGGCTTTGAAATGTGAGTGCAGAAGCAGAGCAGAAATATCTGCAGACTCCCAGTGCAAATCGTGGGGCCTGAAGGAAAAGCAACCTAGGCAGGTGTGAACGCATGGGGTGACCAGGGTTTTCCTGGCAGAGTCGCAGCGAGTGGCTGGCAGACTGCACCGCTCTTGTCCCTGCCGCTGCACCTAGTAAGCAATGAAAGAGAGGAGTCTGCTACGCAAAGAAAAACAGTCTGTGTTTCATATAAAGGCCACAGAAGTGGTATCAGTTGGCGAGCAACCAACTTGTGTCTAGGCCAGAGCAGCCTTCATTCAAGCATCCCTCTGAGGCATCGAGCGGAGGTGCCCTTTGCCCATCCCTGGATAGCTGCCTGTCTGGAAGTTAAAAGTTGTCTCAGCATCTTCTGGGAGAAGCAAGAGAATAAATCGAAGTGTCTTGGCCAAGACTGCCGGTGGCTGAAAGGAAAAGGAGCAACAGCTTAGTATGAATCACCTGCCCAGGTATACCTGCGCATGGAGATGGCACTGGTCTTGCTCTGAGCCCCAAGCCCTTGGCAGCATCAGGCACATCAAAATATAAGGAGAAACATGTGAGAAAAAGCTGAATGGATCCAGTAGACTTCCTTCTTGCAAAGAGCAGGCATTTGCCTGATGACCCCTGCTAGACACATTCATTACAGAAATGACACGGGGACACCCAGGTAATACTGATTGCTGGTGGCTGCTCCCAGCAGCTCCTTGGTCCAGGCCAGCTGCCTCTGGAGGAGAGGTCTGCCCGCAAGAGAAGGGAAGAGCAAAGCAGGAAGATACTGAACTGCTGTGGAGCAACTGCTGTATTGCAGTGCTGTGGACAGTGACTGGCTGTGGACCACAGCTGCCTCCCTCTCAGCACCATGCAAATATGTGTCCTTGACAGGTAGGAGGATGAATGAGGCAGAAAATCATAAGAGACAGGCCGAAGATTGCTCCTGCCAACACTGAAAAAAATGAAAAGGAAATTTCTCTCTGAAGAGGCATCGTAAAAATTCCACTGTAGGGCTCCTGGCTTGTCCAGATCAAAGGTGCACAAGCTGGCAAGTCCAGAGATGACTCCGCTGCAAACCAGGTTGGAAGCTGAAGCTGAAAGGAAGCCATTTGCTGCCTCCAACACCATCAGTAGTAACAGGGTTTTGGAGAACAGTTTGTTCTGAACCAAGCCCAGTGTCCCATCACAATCCCAGTTCTCTGGTTTAAAAAAAAAAGTCACTGGTGAGAGCTGCAGATGTGAGCCTGAACACAGGCAAGCAACACTCCCAGAAACCTGCCTGCCACACCATGTCACCAAGCCATCTCTGGGACCAGAACCTCCAGGACCATCCTGCACCGCCACGTCATGATATGCTACACCGTGCTCCCCTCACCATGCAGAGCAGCCTGGGCTACACCACAGCTACAGGGCGGCTGGTGCAGAAGGCAGCCTCATCTGTGCCATCCGGGTGCTGCTGTCTTGGCTGGGGCTCTCCTGAGCAGTAGTTTGACATTGCTTCAAAGTCTTTATTATGGTGGGTAAGAAAAAAATAATGGAAGGGATTTTTAAGTTGACTTCCTAGGAATGTGGTCCCACAAGAAGAAAGGTTATGATGTCCAGCTGACCACTGGCCCTGAGACCAAGCTGCCTTTGCTGTGGAGGACTCTACATCTTGGAGCAGACATGGGCTTTGACCATGAAAGAAGAACCTGAGGAGATGGGCTTACCAATGCCTCTCTCTCCTTGCTCAGTTGGTGACACTGCGCCAGCCCTGCCCTGCAATGCCACCATCACTCAGGGCCAGTCTCATCCAGACCTCATGCTTTACAATTGAAAAAAAAAAAAAAAAATCCCAACCTTCTTGGCCATCTAGTGGCTGTTTTGCTCAGCCATAACCATTAGCATCTCAACCTGACTTCCATGCCCTGCCTTCATTTTCCCAATGCTGCATCACCTGCTTTCCCATCCTGGTTGTGTTACTGAGTTTCTCCAGTGACCAGTGTCCCCCACCCTTGGTGATGGTCCCCACAGCCAGGGCAGGGATGGAGCAAGACCTGTCCTCTCCACCGATGCTGAGGAACCTCTTGGCAAAATGAATAAAACAAAACCAAGAAAACTGGGTCCCACGAGACTTCTAACTAGAAAGGCTTTTGGCCAAGTCAAAGAAGAAACTAATATATTGAGTCAGTCCTGCACAGAGCAGCCGGTTTCACTCCCTGGTACAAATTTTTTCCTCCAGAAACATCAGTGACACCCTCCCCCGCCATGGGTCTGTGTATAAAACCCTCACAAATGCCCATGGGAAGGCCAGCATGAGAGTGGGTGCCTGCAACCCTCAGTAGTCCTTGTCACCATAGTCATTGTAAAGGACACTCAGCGTCTGCTCCTCGCATGTCTTCTTGAGGTCCCGGCTGAGCTCTGACCAGTCAAGCCCATAGGGCTTGATCTCACTGTACCGGCAGGCGAGGTACTTGAGGGATGAGCGCTGGAGACTGATCTTGGGCTCTTGCAGGAGGCCGTTGCACCAGCTGCTGAGGTCCCCCAGCTGTGAGAGGATAAGGCCGGCCTTCCTGCAGTGAGGGTGGGCAAGGGAGATGCCAGGGGGGACAGACAGCGAGGGGGCGGTGGGGTTGATGGAAACACCATGGTGGGATGATGGGAAGGGCAGGAGGAGCATAAGAGAAGAGAAAAGCAAAGACAGTTAAGGACACTGTGGGAGCTCCTGAAGGAAGAAGAGATAATGCAAGAGTCAGGCAGTGTGGAGAGCAGCTGAGCTGCTCCAGCTTCTGAGCTCCAGGTCAAGGAGGGACAGTGGGGCTGGGGGGACACAACAGCCCTGGGGCAGCACAGCAAGCCTAAATGCATGTGAGAACAGCCCCTATCCAGATCAAAGATGCCCATACCACCACAGTAGTGCTGAAACTGCTGCACTGGTCTCGGGACTCACCTTACACTTCCGTGCCCTGTTCCCCCTTCTTCTTCCAACCTGTATTGTCCCTGCAATAATGCCAGGTTAGCTGAGGGTTTAGTGAGGCGGCAGTCACAGGTATAGCTGTGAAACCCCAACACCCCTTGGGATGGTTATCGTCAACAACTCAAATGGCATCACCAGTCACTGCTGCAGCTACTGGACCCCAAATATGACAGGATGGGAAAGTGGGACCAAATAGCACTGCAGGCAGTGGGGAGAAATGCTAAAAGGTATCAGGCATGACATGTGTGGCCAGCCCAGAGCAGTGTCACCATATGTGTCCTCTCCGTGAAGTGCATGTGTTGCATGTTTGGGAACTGTGCTGGTCACTCGTGGCTTGGTGTAGGACACCTCCAGTGACATGGCAGGAAGGGCAGGGAAAAGGCAGGCATGCCAGGAGCATTGCTTCCTTGCCATTATGTGGCTGAGGGGGACATGAGGGAGAAGAAACACACAGTGCTGGAAGCAAGCATGCTGGGACACCACTGAGCATGAAGGAGATTTAGGAAAAAAAACACTCAGAATATCATGCCTGGCTTGTGGGCATCTGTATGGAAGGCTGAAGGTGAGACAAAAATTATGAACCTCATAAGATGCAATATGACAAGATATAAGTCCAATGAATGACACTCCTGCTACATGACTTGCAATGTTTAGTAACAGTTTAGGAAACATGTCCCACAGGACAGCGTGCAAGCTAAAAGGAATATACTGAGGCATACAACATAGGTTCGATTCAAAAAGCTCTGAGAGAGCAGGGGATGTGGCAGAGCTCCCCAGTTCTTTGCATGTGTATTTTGCATCTTCCAATTGCAGAGAGAAAAACAAGGAAAGGCAGGTCACGGCAGTAGCGCTTCATAAAGAGCTACAACCCAGTCAAGGAAGCCAGATCAGAAGGTCGGGTGACAGAGGAAGAGGAGGTCCAGGAGGAATCCATCTTCAGCAGAAGACAGACACACAGCACCCCCGGGGCAACATAGTCTCTGTATGGGCTTGTTCTGGTAGCAAGAAAGTGCTAAATTACCAACCCCTCATGTTAAATGAGATATTGGAAAAGCACAAAGAATTCTCGCCAAATATGACCTAAATCATGTTCTCTTCTTTTCATGTTTTTCCTCTTAAAATTGTGCTTCTAATGCTTTTATCAAGAAAAAACAGTTTGATCAGATAAAACACATTATGTTCATTTTAAACTTGTCTAGCACTTTCAGTGATCTCCAGGGAATGTGGCAAATATGGAGGTAATGGATTCAAATGAAGTGTTTTGAAGGTGAGTATCGCATGTGCCTGGAAACCCAGATAAAAGTTTAAGTGTCTCAAGAGCTGGGATAAGTTCCCTAGCCAGCTTCAAGGTCAGTTGGTAGGTTAGCATAGACAGGGAAGAGAAGATACATCCCCTTGGTAGCTTTAACTCAGCATCTGTTCAGCACAGAACAGGCAGCAGAGGCACAGATCGTGATGCTAGGGGAAAAAACCCTCTTTGTCACATTCTTACTTGGATAAGCAGGGGTTGTGTGTGGGGCACATGCTGTGTTGTGGCTGGTTTGACAGCTCAAGGGTACATGTACGAACCATGGAGGAACATCCACAGCCCCTCCACACCTTCCTCCAGGCCCGGTGCACCATGGGAGAGCTGCTTGTAGAGGAAGTAATTTACCTCAGTCCCAGCCAGAGCCAACCTTGGCTTTCCTGGAGAGGAAAACCTCAAGAGGTCCATCAGGGAGGTGGCTGCAGCTCCAAGGGACCAGTCTGGAGCCACCAAGAGGTTGTCCAGCTCTGCAGCCATGTGACACCTGCAGCCCCAGGGCTTATATCCGGAGCACAGCAGAGAGGTAAAGGTGCTTAGCATGGTGCTGACTCTGGAGATAACCACCCAAGCTGGCCAGGTCTTCCAGATGTGAAAAGGTAGCCGACCTCTCACTTGTCTTGGTCTCTGCATCTAGACACCGGTGCCACAACTGCCTCTCTTCCTCCAGCATCACGGGTACCCTAACAGGAATGTTGAACATGAACCCACAGATTTTGTCTCAAAGCTCATAGACACTACCAGACTTCACCAGGCTTTGCATCAAATCCTACTTTCACTTATTACTTGCTAGAAAATTACTTGCCTTTTCCTCCATTTCTTCTCCTTATGAAAAGTCCAGGACTCTCTGCAGCCTTTCTCAGACTGGGTGGGAGCAACTCACTTTCGTAACCCCAGACAAGTTATCTGCACACATCGTTGCTTCCTTCGGTCCAACAGCCAGCATCACCAAGAAGGAAGGCAAACACACCCCAAGCAAGCAGAGCCAGAAGACGGCATGGCCACATGGAGGAGGAGGGACATGGCAGAGTCAGTCACGTGGGTCCACATCCAGGACTTCAAAGGAGCATCAGCAACAGTCAAACAAACACTCTGTCTGCTGGCTAAATAATGTCATCTGCAAGTGATTTGTCCTGTCACCACCAGTCTGGATCCTTCGCCCTCGCAGACGATCAAACAGGAGGTCTGCTTTCCAAGATTTGTCATCACCAGAACCCACTGCAGCTGCCTAAATGTCTCCTTCCAAGTAGCGCGAGCTGCAAACACTTCATCAGCAACTTGCGTCATCCCATTCTAAGCGCTCCAGTGTTTTCAGAGGGTGGAATTAACCCTCTGGATCATAGATTCACACAGCAAACGGTAACATTTGGGCAATTCAGTGGCATTTCTGGCTGCTCCATGCCAATGCACCTCATGGGGCTCGAGGAGGCAGCTTCCACCCCATGTTCTGGCTGGTCCTGGGTTTTCTCACTGAGGCAGCAAGGGCAATGCTCAGCCTTGGTGATGGCAGTGGCTGTGTGACCACTCCAGTCTGTCATGTAAGGAATTTTATGTACTCCTCATGCAAACCATCACAACAGATATCAGATGGTCTGTGCAAACCAGGGCTGGATTTCACATCTGGAAATGGAGACAGAGTGGCATCACTGCAGCTGGGCTCAAGACGAAGGTGAGACATAAGTCCAAGCCTGCTGATCCCACTCGGTGTCATGGGAATGAAGCAACCCTAGACAGAGGAGCTGGTGGGAGTCTCAGCCTTTACAAGACTCCACGTGCTGGGATGTTGCTACTGAACTTTGAGGGTATGACTCAAAGAGCTTGCATTTCTTAGAACATAAATGGGGAAAGGGAGAAGAGGACAGACCCCAGCTTTGCCCCAGGTAGTGGAGGATCTCTTAGGAGCTTCCCACCAAAGCTGAACTAGGAGGCATGCCTAAGACATTAAGTGCAAGACAGCCACCAGCTATTTTCTGAGTCTTTCTGACCACCTAGCAGAGGTTTGGAGGACAGAGAAGGTACGCAGAGGATCGCCAATCCTCTGCTAGAAATCCACAAGTGATCACCTGGGGAAGCAGGGCTGGAAGACAGCTAGTGGTGAGACCAGCAAGAGGAGGTGTGGGTCGGGGTTAAGGTGCAGGCCACACATTTCATAGACAGGAGATGTTGCTGACGTACGTTTGAAGTAATCTTGATTTCTGGATGGGCTCAAGGCTCTGGTTCTTTGGAGGCCAGATGCTATGAAACATCACTACAGCCCACACGATCTCCCAGCCCAGCTTGGTAAACTGACTGGAAACATCCATGTTACTGGGAAACCACACAGACAAAAACAGATGTTGAAGGACATGGGGAAAAGGGAACATCTGGTGGCCCCACAAGCCCGGGGTATGAGGCACCCCATTCCTAGGTGGCTGGAGGGGCTGCAGTGACCTGGATGAGCCCAGGGAGAGGACATGGTGCTCACTCAGACATGATGGGGCTGTTTCAGCCAGGAAAAGCTCAGGACAATGTCCTCCAAAACCTACTGTGGCAGCTCAGCACTGCCTGGGCACCAAAAACACATGTGTCCCTGAGATCACCCCACATGGCCACAGAAATGGATCAAAAGGGAGGGAACACATGCAATTCAGACTCACGGTCAATCCACTACCTACTTTGGACCACAAGTGATAGTGAGTTCAACACACAGAGATGCATTCAACTCAAGCCAAAGCCCAGGAAAAGGAGGAAAGACAAGTCTGACCTTGGCATGGCCCAGCACATGTATGTATGTTTGCATGCTTTTCATCCAGCAGCTTCACAACCAAGCTCTTCTGTGTCACCTTCTCCAGCAGGCTTGAAGGTACAACCACCTCCATGCACCTTCTTCCCTCCATCAATGCCCAGGGCCCTTCTCTAGCAACATGCTCTGACCACACTCCCTCCCCTTCTCACCTGCAGTTCCTCAAAGGTGCATTATTTTTCCAAGACCTTCTGCCTTTTTGCCTGTGGCAGCAGCTACTGAGTGAAAAAAAGAATCCCATCCCCTTCCCACCCTGTATAGAATGAATGGACTAGGCAAAACTCCAGAGACAGTATAGGGCTGGTGGGATGGACAAGAATGATGGGTTGACAATGGTCTACCACCTTTGACCTTGTCCTGTGTTTATGGTCCTTCAAGGGAGATGGCTGGACCTCAAACATATGCACAGCATCCAGCAAAATGGAACCCCACTGTGAGACTTTCAGTTCTATCATCAAACAAATTCCTGAGATTTCTCAAAGAGTCACCTTCCTGATGAGCAACATCTACGAGGGTAAAGCCTGTTGGTAGGCAGGCCTACCTGACTAACCAACCCAGCTCCTGAGCCTACCTGGGCCCCAGCTCATCTTCACAGCGCCAGGTGAACTCCCCAAAGCTCTCGTAGTGCTGGTTGTAGTGGTAAAGGACTCGGTGCAGGCTGGGGGAACCCAGATCCAGCAGAGTGTTGTAGGCTGTTTGCTGCTCCTTGCCACTGGTGTAGCCATTGAAGAGGTTGTAGATCTTGTCTGCTATTTCTGGGCAGAAGAACAGGAGGTATTCAGTGGGGTGCAAGGAAAGGCATGAACTAAGCCCACAAGGCTAAAGCTCAGCTCTAGGGAAACCAAGACCAGAGCCACGATTTGTCCCAAGTTATGATTTACATCATGTCAAGACCAGGTCCCAGTTGGAGGAGCAACAGAGTAGATGGCATTCCCCGAACTCAGTCCAGGTTAGGTTCCCATAGTTTGGTCCAATTAGGAAAAGAAACGGGTGGTGTCATCAGGTAGTATTAGTGAAATACCATTTATTTATGGAAGGTGTTTCTTGAGCACAGCCACCACCTACACTACTAGTTGCTTTCTGGGCAGAACAGGCAGGTCTTCTTATCTATTTCAGTATGTCCTGGATGCCTGACCCTCCACCCATCCTCCCACCCCTCACCAGCACAGAATGTCTCTGCATTTGTTTGCGAAGAGGATATGTGCCTCCTGCTGCCCTCCACACCAACCCTCAACATCACGTGGCAGCACCTGAGCCACCATGGGTGAAGGAGGTGTTGCAGCCAGGACACAAGATGTGTGCAGCAACATGCTGGAAGGGGGAACTCCTTGTTGCTGGTCCCAAGTATCACAATCCAGCAGCTCCCTCCATCTCACCTTGAGCTTTCACATCATCTACCACAGGGCAAGGGGTCTTGACTGTCACATCACTGGACCTGGAGCGTCTTCCTGTGTTATCAACTCCCCAGAGCGTGAACCTGTTAAGGTACCAGAAGGTAAAAGGTGAAGCTCTGGACTCCCAGGACTTCATGAAAACACAGGCAGCATCAGGCAGGAGCGCCATGGTCAGGGCGACAGCACTGCTACGGGCATGGCATGGGGGAAGCGACTCACATGTAGGTGGTGTCAGGCTCCAGGCAGCGAACAATTAAGGAGATGGTGGAGGAGAGCCTGTCGGGCACTTGGGCCGGCATGGCACAGGGTGACTTGGCGCCGGAGATGATGTCGTCCACGAAGCTCAGCACCGTCTCTAGGGAGAGAGGGGAGAATGTGCTGCAAGTGATGACACAGGTGTCCCCAGACTGTGGAGAGCCGCTGAGGTCTGTGCCCGCTCCCACGCTTCCTGGTGCTGAGGGGAACCAAGGTTCATGCATGAGGTTGCTGCAGAGATGGACCCATTGCTTTTCCAGCAAGACTCATCACCATGGCGTGAAGCTGCCACTTCTGCAGCACAGTGGGCAAGAGAGGGGCTGCTATCTCTTCCACAGGATACTGGATATATTGCAGTATCCCCTTGCAAAGGGGGAGACAGAAGCTCTCTTCCAACATCTCCATACCACCCTCCCCAGAGAGAACCAGTGGAGTCCCCACTAACCTGTCTCCACTTTGGAGTGGTCCATTCTGTCGGTGACTTTCTCTTGACGGAGGAGGTAGTCGACGATCTGCACCCCAATGGGGGGTTCCGAGTGCCCCCACTCCAGCACCACCAGTGTGCTGCTGGGCTCATGAATGGTGGAGAGCCGCAGTCTGGGGGACAATGCCAGCCAGTCAGCATCTCGGGAGGGCAAGGTCAGCCTGCTGTCCCCACCACCCACCATGCTCAACCTCACCCATGTCTATCATTGCCTGCTGCTCCTCTGTGCCTTAAAAAGGCAGCAAAACCATCAGGCTGAGGCACATAGTATGGGAGAGATGCTGAGGACAACCTCTCCAGTCAGTCCCCGTGGCTGGTGCAAAAATTAGCATATTTGCTAATGCTACTCATTCTGCTGTGCAGACCACATGCAAATGCACCAGAAATTAGTTGGTTTCCTTAAGGTAATATGCAAGGACTGATTTTGCATTATTTTCTCACAGCAGAAGGGCTTCAAAGCAATTAACCCATAGGAAAGAGCAACCTCAGGAGAGAAGTGACTCCCCGTTTCCTACCCCTCCTGGCTCTGGGTATGCTGGTCCAAAGGGCTCCTTCCCTGGTGTTGCTCTACCAGGATGGATCCAAAACAAGCTCCCCAGTCCTCAGCTGAATTTAGAAAAGACATTGAATCTCTGCACCCTCTACCTCTTTTCCAGGTCCCCCCCCATCCCCTCCATCCCACAAAGCCACCTCAGCCACACCACCTCCTGCCACCACACTGTTGGCCATCACCACCTCCTCCCAGACCCATCACACCAAGAGGCGAGGCCGGGCACATGTGGAGACCTACATGGGGTGTGGGAGAGGCGCACAGGTGGGGAGCCCATCAGCCCCAAAGGCACTGGAGTCACAGCGGCACCAGTCCTCGATGACATCCCCACTGCCCGAGCACCACAGTGAGCTCATGGTGGCCTCCTGCAAGAGCTGGGAGAGAGGAGAAGGGGGTGAGCACTGGACTTGTGACCTCCCATCTCACCACCACTCAAGTCAGTGCTCATCCATCCCCCAGTGGGTTCAGCATAGTCCATCTACCCTGGGGAGCAGGGCTGGCCAACCAGCAAGGGCTGCCATCCTTGACATGATGCTACCAGGGCAAGCTGCCTGCAAAGACCACCCCAGTGCTGTCCTGCCATCCCCCATGCCCACCCCACCACCCCCAGCCGGTGGCTTCTCACCCGCTGGGTCTGGTTGTTGGTGACCAGCTCATAGATGGGGGCCGCTTTGGTGACCTCCAGCAGGATGGGCTCAGCCGGCACATCAGGACTGGAGGCAACGTGGCAGAGAGGGCAGGAGGAGGGGCAGCGTCCGCGACTCTGGCACTCCATCCGAACGCCAGCCGCCATGCGCTTGGTGCCTGACTCGGAGAGGCTGGCAATGTACTCGGGGAAGGTGAGCACCTTGGGGTCCCGCTCACGCTCCTCTGACTCATCTGAGGGGGAGTTGCCTGCACAAGGGGGAAAATAGGGGCACCCGGGTGAGCTCTGAGCCAACAATAAGGGGATGCAAGGGGAATAGAGCCCTGCCTTTCACCCAGGAGGGAGGCAGTGCTCCCCAGAGACCCTCCCTGTATCCTTAAGAGCTCCCCATTTGCTCTGTATGGATGAAATGCTCACTGGTCTTCAGAGAAGGAATCAGGACTGAAAAGTCCACCCTGGCCTGTACCATCACAGCTCCTTTTGTCTTCCCATGCCTCAGTTTCCCCATCACCAGACTTTTGCCTTGCACTGGGATGGGC
This sequence comes from Scopus umbretta, assembly GCA_013400535.1. Classification (NCBI taxonomy): domain Eukaryota; kingdom Metazoa; phylum Chordata; class Aves; order Pelecaniformes; family Scopidae; genus Scopus; species Scopus umbretta. The sequence goes on from VZTL01048368.1 coordinate 88,541, forward strand.
CACCCTTGCAGCAGGTCCCCACGAGAGGGAGCCTCCTTCATGTGGCTGGAGACTCATGAAAGTCCTGCCTGGGCACCCTCATCCCACACTGACGCCCCAGCAAAGCCCCCTGCCAAACCACTCCACTGCAAAAGGCCTCCCGGCCCAACAGCTGATTTCTTCACTCAACTCCCTTGGTTCCCAAGGCCCCCAACCAAAGCTGGTGTGACAGAGCATGTTGAAGACCAGAGAGGATGAGTATCAGACCAGGGTGCACAGCAACAATGCTGACTCAGTGCTCCCCACCAAAAAGGTCTGCAGACAGCAGCACTGAAGAGCTCAGAATGAGTAGGGAAGACATTCCAGTGCCTCATGATGCCCAGAAAGCTTCCAAGATGGCTACAAAGCCACCAAGCCCCTCTCCCGCCCTTTCATTCCTCCTGCACTTGGTCCCTACATAGAAGGGAGATGGGGAGCAGGCTCAAGCCTGAGTCCTTCTGTCTTTTTGAATTGTCATGGGGCATGATGGAAGTGGGCAAAAGTGCAGCTGAGCAAGCAAATAGGGTCTCTTCTTAAGGGCTTCGCTTACAAAGCACAATCACAAAGCAAAAGAAAATGGTGAGATGGAGACAGATACATTCATTGGGACTGCAGACCCCCAGCCAGACTGTGATGAGACTGAAGGCTCATTTACGCTCTGCCCTGTGCACACCAGGGAATATCTACAGGTCCTACCTTGCCAACCCTCAGGCAACCCTGCAATCCAACAGGCTCGGAAAAAAAGATTTGCAGCAGGAAAGCATTACCACAGTCTACACTTTTCCCAGCTCCGCACAAAGGTTCCTGACACTGGATGCCACCATGGCCCTGCCACATGGGGCAGTGAGCCAGACCCTGCACTTGGGGGACTTTTCTCCAGTGCTCCTGTAGCAGGAAATATTTTAACACAAAGGGAAAAGTCCTGGCACAGCAGTCAAGAAGGTAGGATCTGTCCATCACTGCTACGCCCTGGCTAGCATCGCCCCACCGCTGTGAGCCTTGCCATGCAGGGGAATAGTGCTTTTCACCCAAAATCCCTGCCAAAGGATGTCTCTGGCTGTACACCGAAGAAAAAGGGGCCCAGAGGGACCACTGATGGTGGTCAGTGGGGTGGATGCCCAGGCAAAAAACCTCATCCCTTAGGCAGGCTCAGGACATCGCTGGCAGTGGCTTGGTACGGGCTGGCTGCTGCAGGATGCCACCAGAGAACACATCCGTGGCTCAATAGGAAGATCTTCCTATTGCAAGGGTTTACTGAGAAATGGGGCAGTGCTAGCCTATCCTCGAGACTCCTGCAAAGAAAACAAGGCTGTTAAACAAAACCCGTGGTACAAGAGCATTGCTCCGCTCCCCCAGCAAGCTGGAAATGGATCGCTTTGGGCTGGCTGTGAATTGCAGCTTAGCAGGCGCCGAGGGAAAGCAGAGGAGCCAGGGAATGATTTGTCTCTTGCAATTTCTCAATCGATATCCAGCTCTTGACGTTTGCAAACAAAAAGCAAAGGAGGGAAAGTGGCAGGTGCCAGAGCAAAACCGAAATGTGATATTGTGGGTGGAGAGAGACTGCCAGACCTGAAAAGCCTCCAAGCAGGAAAATCAAAGAGGAGGAAATTGCAAGAGGAAAAAAAAAAATACTTGCAATCAAAAGATGCTACATCTGGAGACAGCCCACAGCAAAAACAGCAATGGGTCTGTACTCTTGCAGGTGGGCTTGGGAAGAAGTCCAGGCTCCAGGAGGTCTGAGTCCACAGGATCCAGACTCGGGCTCAGAAAGAAGCCTTTCCCACACAAGAGTCCTGGAGAGAAAACAAATGTCTCCACAGCCAGGGCACAGCAAGAGCAGCACTGTAGGCTGGTGCTTATACTGAGAATTGTGAAGCTTCATGATGGAAGTGATGCGGCGGTCACAGTGCCTGTGAGCTCCAAGCTCACACTGTCTGCATCCAGGAGCTCCTGGGCAGGGGGCAGCAAACCAAGGTCACCTAAAAAGCAGCAGCTCTGCTTGGAATCCTCCATGTCCGGGCTTGGGAGCTGACTTTGGCTTGCTGTTCAAGCCTGGGTGGTGCAACGTAACGTCCCCAGCACCGGCAGCAAAATGCCCGCAGGCAGCTTTGCAAAGGCCAGCACAAGAGATGCTGTGGTCCTGGTAACAGCCAGCAGCAGCCTGGTGTTAGGCTTTCTCTGCTTTTGGAAAGCTCACGTCCAAACCAGCCATTGTCTGCCTGGAAAACCCCTTCCATGGGGAAGCCATCACACCTCACTGCAGCAAGGGCTCCGGAGGGGATGCAGCAGTGCCAGATGCCCTCTGCAACATGGTGAACCTCCCAGTTCATAACTGGGCTCCAGACATTAAAAGCACAGAGCTGACAGCCTGGGAGAAGAAAGCACATTAGAGGGAGAAAAGTCTGGCCGCGGGATGCAAGTGGAAGAGAGCAGATATGGCGGAGACAAAAGGAAGGAAGGAACAGGATTAAAGACAAATAACAGTTAAGTCCAGAAACAGGCAGGATGGTTTGGTGGGATTAGAGCATTCGTCTTTCATCTCCCTGGGGATGTGGGTATTTATCTTCCTTTCTGGCCCAGACTAAAGCCTGCTGCAGTCCACAGGAGTCTTTCAGCCAGCTTCAAAGGGTGCAAGAGCAGGGTGTAAATAAGAGGATGAGATGGGATGCATCCCTGACACGAGCTGAGCACTTTCCCTGCTATGCCAAAAGCAAACCCAGGTTCCCACTCCAACGGGGTGGCTTTGGGGACCTTTCCTGGGGATGAGCAGGGCTCCCACCTTTGCTGATGTCCTCGTACTCCAGCCAGAGCTGCCGCTGGACCTGCCTGTTGGGATACCAGATAGAGCAGGACTCCTCAAAGCCGTACACCGCCTCTTGGATGTAGTGGTTGCCAAACTGGTCCAGCAGCGCCATGAAATCTCCACGGGAGGTGGCCCCATCCAGAGAGTGGAGTGCATTGCTGAAGGCTGGGAAGGAGACAGGAGAAGATGCTCAAATCCCAGGGGACCCCAAGACCTTGCCACCCCTCTAACATGCTTGTGATGGGCAAACAGCCTCTGAGCCCATCACCTGCCAGAAGGTGGCTGTGAGTCCTCTCGCCACCCCTTTATCCCTTCTTCCCCCCAGCCCTGCATGCTTACACTGAGAGATGGTCAGCTGGTTGAGCCGGACGTGGTACATGACGGACTGCACCTTCCAGTGCTGCAAGAGGGGATATCCAGACACCTCACTGAAGTTCACCATCCCTGCCAGAGAAAGGACATGGGAGTTCAGTGCTACTGCCCAGGGATGCCTCACTGCTGGGGATGGCTCCAACCCCTTGTGCCATGCCTGGGGCAATGCACCAAGCAGGGTGGGAAGAAGCCAGGGGAAAGGACTGTGCACGCACCATGTCCCCCTGGGGAGACAGCAAGGCATTCAGAGATGAGGGTCAGCTGCTCTTCAGTGATTAAAATCATGGCTTTGAAAGAAAACAAGTGGGCTCGTTTCATTCTGCAGTCCAGGGCTCTGCATCGGAAGATAATGAGCCTCCTCCTGCAACCCCTCCTGATTCCTTCCCCGTGTCCACTCCCAAGACATGCCCAGGTGTGCTAATTATTTCACTAATGAGAGCTGTGCTTTTTAATGAGCAGTTTGCAGGCCTGGGAATGGTCACCATCATGCCGCATGTGCCTGGGTGCAGTCAACTGAGAGGCCCAGGGATTCTTTTTGGCCAGGACTGAGCAGGGCACACATGTATGGGGGCAATCACATGCCTGCTGATGCTCCTGCTCCCTTGGGACGTTATGGCAATGCTGGAGCTGAGCAGGACTTGGAGTTTCTCCCTCTTCAGGGAAAGACATCCCGTTCTCCAGCCACTTAACTGTGCATTATGGGAGCCAGAAATTCATGGAGACCAGGGCTGGGCAGCCACTTTGTCCTGCCCAAGGCACGAACCAAGGCACGTAGCGGCTCAGCTTCCATGAGCAGAGAGACAGAGTGGCCACCAAGCCTGAACAAATCCCCAGAAAGTCAATAGAAGGTGCTCATGGCTCTGATTTTGGTGACCAGAGCATCCTGTGGTGTGCCACAGCAGGATGCCGGGGGGGGCATGGCCACCTCCTTCCTCACAGCTCCACTGCCTTACAGCCAACACAGCACGCCTCTGCTTGGTGGTGAAGCAGCAAACTCTGCTGCTAAACAGACACACAGCAGGAGCTCAGGAGGATAACCTTGGGCATCCCCTGCTCCATAACAAGAAATGAAGGCAGAGGATAAGGAGGATAAGATCCTTTGCCTTCCAGTGCCTCTCCCTTCAGTGCTGGCTGCTACCAACAGCTTCAAAACCTTGCTCTTCCCTGCAAAGTGTTTATGCAAAAACAGCCCTTCCTTACTCATCAGCTCTGCCTCTCGTGTTCACAGCAATATTCAGATCTGCTTACCGATAAGCAGAGAAGAATTTTACTTCTTTTCCCTTTTATTTTTTTTTTCTCCCCCTTTAATCAGCCACAAAGAGCCAGCAGAGCAGTGAGAAATGAATAGGATAATTTACTGGCTTCTGCCTCTTCAGTGTAATTGCTGGTGGAGTCCCAGTCCCACCAACCCTGCTGTGATGCTGAGGCCATGGTGGCAGTACCTTCCTTACATCCACGTAAGCATGTCAAGGGCAGCACAACCCCATCAGGTGTCCTCCAGCACCTCCAGGCAGGGCTGAGCATCCCCATGACCACAGGGATGATCTGCCAACACAGGTCTCTTGGTGTAGATCAACCCTGCTGGGACTTGCCAGTATGCTCCTCCCTGCCTGCATCTGCCTGTACATACACCTACATTGCCATGCACCCTGTCAGAGCAACCAGCACCCATTGGACCCTGGGTGCAGCCCATGGGTGCTTCCCAAAACCCTCCTGGGAGCCCTGTCGAATGAAGCGAATGCACAAGGTCTTGTGTAAGACCACCCTGCAGACACCTTCCAAAATACCTTACTATTCACATCCCTCATTTAGTACCTGCCCGGTGTCCTCAGCCATTTCAGCAAACAGCAACAAGTACCAAGGAAACAAAGGCTATTTAGGGATGCTGGCAACTTGGTGGAAGAAAAGTGAATCTTTGGAGGTCGTCTAGGAATCCATGCTAACCCTATCACTCATAGCCCACGACGCTCTGGCAGGACAAACTGAAACATTGTGATTTGGTTGCGGCAGGTTTTGAATGCTTCATTACACCAGCAAAGGGTTTCGGATTTGGAAATCAAATGAAAGGTATTTGGAAAACTTTTTTGCCTTGAATAAAAAAAAATCCTTTTTGCAAATACTCCAAATATCCAATGGATACTTGAGCTTTTATGCCGCACAATTAATTTACATCCTCTCCCTCTCCTTCATTTTTAATGCCTTTCTTTTACTGCTGCTGCAGGTGAGCATGGGATGCTGAAGCCAGACTAGATATATCCCACGGTAGATATATCCCCTGGGAGGGTTAGGTGCTAAAGCCAGGCACACCAGCAGCTGCCCCACTGGGAGAGACGTGGGTCTGGCCAGACTCACTCACCCGTGAGGAACTCAGGGTCAGGCATGGGGTCAGAGAGCTCCTCTTGGCACTGGCTCTCCAGAGGCACCGTGGCTACCACCAGCCCATCTGGCAGCTGCTGCTCCAGGCCCCGGGCAAAGTTGTTCTGCCTGGAAGTTAATTGCAGAGAAGAGGGCAGGGCTGGAGGACAGGGGAACTGCCTGGGATCATCCCCACCAGCCAGTGACCCATCCCAAAAAGCCACCCAGTACCAAGCCTTTCCTTTGGGCACAGGTTACAAAGATGTCTACTCTTAATGGGAAGCTTCATATGAGCCCTCCCCACCAGCCGCTCCATCTCCTACAAAGCCCGTCCAGACATGGATGGACCAGGCAGTTTGCTAAGGTCCAGCCCCAGGCTGCTTCCCATGCCTTCTTCTCAGAGAGGATGGCAAGGTCTGACCCTGCTGGGGTCACCTCCCCACATCCCCAACTTACCTGAACGTTCCTTTGAGCACCTGCCCTGCCGCCACCTCCTTGGAGTGGTTGTTGTAGCCATAGAAGATCTCCCCAAAGAGCGTCTGGTTCATGGGCAGCTCACGGGGCTCGCCACAGTCCCTCGCCTCAGGACATGACTCCGAGATGAGCTGGCACGACCGCCCATCCGTGCCCAGCTTGTAGTCCTCAATGCACCTGGAAAGCCAACACGAGGTCCACCATCAGCTGCATCCCCCACCAGTGGGGACTGGGGCCACCAGGCCACACCAGCAGGGACACAGGGAACAGAGGAGACCCTCCCTCCCAACCCTACAAGCTCAGGATGGCAGTGGCAAGGTACAGCAGCACCTCAGAGGTGTCCCCATGGCAGGGGCGGTGATGGGTTGCTCACCCACAGAACATGAGGATGTTGTAGAGCAGGGGCTCCTCAGGCAGGGGGACCATCTGCTGCAGGCACAGCTGCTCACAGCCCCCATTGAAGCCATCTGAGCAGTCCACGCCGACATGACGGTCGTAGCAGCCTGTGCCATCCTTCATGGGGCTCAGTCCTGTCGGGCACTGGCAGGAGTGGGGGAAGTGAGAGGTGAAGCCCCAGAGGAAGGAATCTGGCCCTGGGGCTGAGGCAGAGGGGAGGGCTCCAGTGCTGCTCTCCATTGGAAATCGCAGCCTGAGAGATGCTTGGGGGCTGTGGGACAGAAGGTGGCAAGACCACCCACAGCTGCAGATGTTCCTCCTGCACCAAAGACTCTTTGCAGCACTGGGGAAGTGCAGCCCCTGGGGTGGGAGTCCCCCAAGCCACCCCCCACCAAGTTAATGTGCTGACATCAACCCCACTCACCAGCACCCAACTCCAGTGACCGCCAAAGCAATGCTGCCCTTTCCAAACCCATCTGCCCCACGCTCACAGGCTCCCCACCCCAATGTCCAGCTCTGGTGGCATCACAGCAGGACACCCCAGGCCCACAAACCCCTCCATTTTGGGGCACACACTTTCCCTGCACAGCAAAGCAGCTGCAGTGGTGACAGGGGACACGCATGAATGATGTGGGACCTCCTGGGAAGCCAGCAAGCAAAGGGGCTCTCAGTCCCTCATGCATGTGCATAGCAAGGGCAGGGACAGAGGAGATGCCAGCCCAAAAACATCTCTTCCTGCTGCAAAACCAACCCCAAAATATCCATCCCGGGGTGATGAGAAGGGAGGAAGGATGCAGCCCTTCCCCTTCCACCCTCTCCCTCCTTGCTCACACCAAAGGAGATTTGCAGGTTCCCCGGGGGGCCACGCACCACACAGCCTGTCGAGTCCAGCTTGCGGTCCGAGATGCAGCGGAAGTTCTTGCTGCAGCCCCCATTGTCCCGAGAGCAGTCGCGGACAGGACCAAAGGAGTCGAGGAGGACCTCCAGGCTGTCGAAGGAGGAGGAGGTCATCAGCTCTTCCCTGCGAGGAGGAGGAGGAGGTGTGTCACTGCTCCGACGAGATGTTGCGAACGCGTGCACAATCACGGCTGCTGCATGGGTTTTTCCGGAGCTCAGGTTTTCCTTGGGCTGACAGCGAACTGAACAGCAGCCAAGCTTCTAGAGGGATGCAGGAGCTACTGAGATGATGAGAGCTACTTCCAAAGGCTCAGCTTGCAGGCACTAAAGAGGGGCAGGTTAATGGACATGCTAATCTCCACCTGCAAAATATGGGGCAGAGGTCCCAGCTCTCATGAACCACCACGTGCTTTGGGTTGGTCCTCTCACTCCAGGGATGCACTGCCAGTTTATTTGCTGAAGTGCTTCCTAAATGTCCTAGCCCCACCATCGCACCTACCTGACTTCCACCGCGTCCTCCATCACCGTCATATCAGTCTTGCACTTGGCCGAGGGGTTGATGGCCAGCTCGGCTGGTGGGATGACGAAACTCTTGCTTAGCGGCAGCCACATGCCTTCCCCCAGGGTGTAGGTAAACCTGCCAGGGAGAGCAGCAAAGGCTGGCATGGAAGGAAATGCTAAGCCCCTCTATGCATTGGGTAGAGGGCTGCCTCGGCCCAAAACCAAGCCCTTGAACCTCCCCTCTGCCTTGCAGGGGTGCCAGCCTGAGCAAAAGCAGATGGGCAGGGTAAAGTGGGCTCCTCCAAATGCATCCAAATGACCCCAAAAAGCACACATAATTTAGGTAATTAAAAAAAAAAAAGGACAGAAATTTCTCTTTTCAGTGGAAATCCTCCTTCAGAGCCTAAACTTCTCTTTTATCACTGATGGAGAGGAGGAACCAGCTGCTGGGCATCCAGCAGCTCACATGGTAGTTGCGGTAGGACCTTCTCATCATGTTCCCATTTTCCCAGGAGGTGGCACAGGACAGCCATGCTCAGCCCTGCCAGCTGGGGGACTAGCCTGCCCATATGCCCTAAGTCACATTTTTGAGCCCCAAAATGTGCTGACCAGGTTGCCTTTACTTCTTACCGAAAAATCTTGTCAGATGGCTGCTCGCCCAGCACCAAGTCAAAGCCACGCTGGAAAATGGTGTATGGCCAAGGCCTGGAAGAAAAACCCAGGAGCATCATGCCAGCATCATACCCCCACTGTCCCTCACAGCCCAAAACACTTCCCCCACTTAGCACTCAGCTCATGTGCAGAGGGGTCCTGGGATGAGTCAGCAAAAACCAAGCCAGGACAAGGTGATAAAATAGCCCCACATCCAAGTTTTTAATTTTGGGGTTCCTGCAACATCTGCTCCTCACCCCAGCCCCAACCTGCCATTGGGTCGGTGATGTATCACATCCTTCATTTTGGGTACAGCACACTTCCGTCCACCCAGCGCACCCGGTATCTGTGAGCCTCACACTTCTGCATGCTCAGGTACCACCCACCTGGCTCCCATTTTAGGGATTTGCATCACAGCCATCAAATTGCAAAAAAAAACTCAAAAAGCAGCTAGACCCTCTCTCTGCAAGGCTTTTGCAAGGGAGCATGTCAGGTCTAGGGCCGCAGCTTCACCACCTGCCTTATTCCTCTCAGCTTCATTGTTTCAGGAGGGGAACCAAGGAAGCCTCAGCCCCCACAGGACTTTGCAAACGAGTCTGGAAGACAAGCTGGAAGTTTGGAGCCAAGTGAGAGGCTGATCTGATGGCCCCATCTCCTCCATCCCTGCTGCCCTAGATGTGCAACTGCAACTCAGTGGCTGGTGCCTTTCAGTAGGAGACCTGTGGCTGCAACACCTCAGGACGTGTATCCCCTGTAGCACAGCCCCGCTGGCAGAGCATCACTTGCAAAGTGTGGCTGACAAGGCAGACCAAGGGGAGATACAGAGATCGGACTGCAGTGGGCTTTGAATCAGGCAACACAAACCCCACTCCCAAACCCTAAAGCTCCAAATTTCCTTTGCAAGAGCTGAGAGCTGGGGAAATAAAGAGATTTTCCATCCCATTGCATCACTGCTGTTAAAATTATTGGTGAGAGCATTGGGTGCTGCTGACAAGCCCGGAGATCTTCTCCAGAGGCAATTACAGCTCTCCTGCACAAGCACTTTAATTTCTAATCTGAAGTTATTTCAGCAAGGACAAAAAAAGAAAAAAAAAATCCTGATTGCAGGATTACAGCGCACCATCTCATTTCCTCACTGGGATACAATGCCACTTTCCCGTCCGGTTGGCTGGGAGCAGGGGATTACATTCAGCCTGCAGATCGGATTGCCCTGAATGAGGTCAGCTTCGGCTGGAAAGCGATGTGCTGCTTGTGTCTCACCGACACCTTGAAAGCTTCGCGCCTCCGCCTTCCAGTGCTCCTGCAGATGGGTTTTATTCTTGCTTCTCAGGAGCACGCCAGGCAGGGAATAAAAGCAGAGGCAAGGTATTGTTCCCCATTTACTTGGATGGAAAAGCAGTTCTGAGGAGCAGCTCTTGGCTTGCAGTGGAGCTCAGCCCCGGGGCAGGCGCTGCAGAGGCGTGGTGGCTGCCAGAGCTCTGCCAGAGGGCACATCTGGCAGCCCACAGATGCTGACATGTCTGGGACATGCCGTCAGTGAGCTTGGACCTGCCTGCAGGATGGAAATCAGTGCCCAGGCCAGGTTGCATCCACCCAGGGTGCAATTTCCAGTTGTGGTTAAAATTTGTGTGATGGTGACTTTGAGCCAGGGAAGAGGTTTCCATGCCCCAGGAAGGGACCATGTGGCATCTCCCCAGCCTGCCTTACTCTGCTTCTACTCGGGGTCAAAAAAGGCCTGTTAAAAGGAAGGTTCATCCTTTAGTTATGTGCCTACGTGGCAGAGGATGACCAATGCTGCCAGGAGCCACTGAGCCTGCAAGGAAGTGCTGGGACTGTCTCCATACAAGACCTCCAGCTCAACAAGAGGCACTTATCCATCCTCATCTCCGAGGAAGCCCTCCAGGATCTCAGCACCGACATTTCCACCCACGCACCCTTGCTAACATGCCTTCTGCTGCAAAGGATGGGGCAAGATCTCCTCCTCCAGGCACACCTCACCTCCTCACTGCCTTTTGCTCCCTGTGCTTCTGTCTCTGTTTCACCACCTCCCTCCTCTTGATGCACGCAAGTGTGTGCCCCCATGGCTGTTTCCCTCCCCACTTTCTGTGATCACTGGAGGCACCTCGCTGCTCTGGTTTGTGTTACTCCTGACAGGTATTTTGGTTGCATGGTCTTCAGAGCTCACAAATGAAAGTGGGACTGATCAGAAGCAGCTCTGCGCCTGATCAGGTTGGATTAAATGGGCCAGAAATGGCAGCTCTCAGCTCCTTGCAAGCCTTGGCACTCAAGTAGTCATCTGAAGCAACAAAACGGGGGATCACCAGGGCAGCTGAGAATTAGCAAACTCCCCACATGCAGTCAGCAAGTTCCCACAGCCAAAGCGCTGCCAGTACATCCTCAGGACAATCCTCAGGACTCTTTGCTTTTTCCAGCTGGACCATCAGCTATGCTTTGCTCCAGATCTGGGCTTGAGTGGAAGATCCCAAAATGCCAGCTAAGCCCTCCGGACCTGGTGTGGTTGGTGATGCTCTGACCACTTAAACAGGACCACAGTAATGCTCAAATTGCAGCCCCAAGAGGATGAAGCCAGACTGGATTCCAGTGTTGAGAACCATGCTCCTGCCAGTCCTTGCTCCCTGCAAAACTCTTCTAGACAAGAGAGATGGGCTGAGGAATCAAAGGCCAGTGCCCGCAGGATGCAGCCACAGTGAGCTAATCAGGAGGAGCTGCTTGAGGGGAGCTGGCAGGGAGGTCAGAGGGGCTGCAGAAGGCTTTGCAGAGGGCACTGAGAAGTCACTGCATGTGAGCATGGCTGAATGCCACTGGCAGAGAAGGCAGTCAGTTGTTATGCACTGAAATAGGTGACTTCATGCCTGTTCCCTGAAACCCTGTACTCCTGGGGGTTTCTACCCAATGAGTGGCATGAGGGTGGCTATGCCAAACCCCATCATGTCATCAAAGCACCAGCTCCAAGTGCATGCTGGGAGTGAGCTGTACAGATAAAGTCACTCACCTCATCCCTTCACTGGTAGCTCAGGAGTTCAAGCCCACGGTGAATGGACCAGAAGCATCCCCACAGCACCTGCACCCCTCCTGCAGCACCAGGACCCAATCCCCACGATGACCAAAGTGGGGACCCATGAAGACCCAACACCACCCTGATGGGGGTCGAGCAGAGAGCAGATGTGACATGAGCACCGAGCTGCCAACTTCTGCCACCAGCAATGCCCATCCTGGCTCCTCCCTGACTTTGCTTTGCTATGGCTTTGCTCCGGCTTCAGCTGCCAATGTCTCTCCTCTTCCCACCTCCCCACCCCCTGCCATCCCTTCCAAGCAGCTCTTTATTAAAAATGCTAATGCCGGCACTTTCTCCCTGGGCTGCCCGTAAATCTGCGAGGAGAATGGGGCGGGAGGAGGAGGCGGATGGGTGATTTGGTGAAAGGATCTGAAAGAAAGAGGAGCTTTTTATCTGGCTGTCCTTCAAGCTCGCAAAGCCAAAGCACACAGCAGGGGATGGAGAGAGGCAGAGGGGGAAAAGAAGATAGAGAAAGGGGTGGGGGGAAAAGAGAAAAAGTGCTGTCCTTGTCACTTCAATGTGTCCCCAGCTCCTCTGTGGGGTGGGGAGTGGATGGTGCATGGGGATGGGACAGGAGGAGCAGGTGCACAGCCAGGGAGAGGGATAACTGTATGCAGAAGAAAAGAGGCACTGTGGGGAGGGGAGGGGAGGTGGGTGAGCAGGGCATGGGCTGTTGCACTAATTCGAGTCCTGTGCTGGAAAAAACAGCTGCAAGGCTGCAGGGTGGGGAAAGGGGTAACTTGCCTGCATGGGACTGGCCCCCACTTGCCAGCTGCTGGAAGGGGATGAGAGCACTCAGCCAGACTCATTCACCAAATTGCCTTAAACTAGCCTAAAAGCTCCCATGCTGGGGTAAAGCCCGTTACAAGTTGAAAGGGTACGTTGATAAAGACCACTTAAATGCAGACCATCTTAAATCTCCTCTGGATGTCTGAAAAGGGCACACAGGCAAGAACAGCACGTGGGGATGGGAAAGCCACGGGCCATCGCATGACGGATCTAAGGGCTGACAAATGTGGGTAGGTAACAGTTTATTAACTAAAGGCAGAATGAGATGATTTGACTTTTGGTCAAGTCATACCACGAAGTAACCGCAGGAATTTGATTTGATGAGCAAAGATGAGGCAGCATTGGTTGGATTGCTGGAAACTGAATTCTACTCAGGAAATGTTAGAGTAAGAGAGGAAAAGCAGCTAATTAACAATGCATATCAAAGTAGGAAGACAGACTGTGAACACACAAACAGCACCAGCCAGATTTGTTTAAAACAGCTGAAGAGCAGCACAAAAAAAGCAGATGATCAAATGTATCTGCTACTCATGATCAAAAGATCTTATTTTTTGAAAAACTGATGAAGATTTAGGGACCAGATGCATTGGGTAAAGGATGTACCACAGCAGCATGAATCTCAGCATGGTACCCAAAATACACACAACACACAAAGCCTCACTGCAATCACCAATAAAGTTCAAAGATGAGCTCACATTCATGAGCAAAATTAGATGCTGCTGAGTGAACAGACACCAAGTCAACCCATAATCACTGTAAATAAAACCAAACCAATGGCAAATCTATCTAAACCAAAGGGTTGAAATGAGTTTTCAGGTAAAAACATCACCCTAGGAGAACAAAAGAGGTCATAGCCAGACCAAATCACTCCCAAGCATGCTGAGGGATTTGGCAGAGCCCCCATGTCCTGCTTTGCTGATCTCCCCTTTGCTAAGTGCCAAGTGGCTTCTCTGGGCACTGACTCGCTGCCTGGATTGTGCTACCCACACCTGCAGCACATTGCTCTAATATTGGAGGGGTTAGGAGTATATTAGACAAACAATGGTCAGAAATGATTCAGGCACAGTTGATCTCTCCTTGGGACAAGGGGAGAGAGTAGAAGATTTGCAGAAGTCTCTTTCAGGTGAGCCTGTGGGCAACCTTGTTTCTAGAGCTGGGAGTGAGCTGATGAGCGATGAGCATGACAAAAGACAGCATGGCCTGGCAGCTCAGCCTCCGCCCCCAAAAATGTAAATACCAGGTTAAAGATACAAGTTATTCAGTTAAATGGGCTCTGACAAGATGGTTCTGATGGACCAAAGAGAGTTCATCATAGACATGACCCTGTGGAGGCCAAAGGTTCAAAGGGGACACCTTGGACAGGTAGCAGAGACCTTCACCATCACAAGCCCTTCCAGGCAGAGCTGCACCAAGCAGCACCTGGACATCAGGAACAGATCACAGTGCAGAAAAAAATCCTCATTATACATCAAGCTGGCCCTAGCATCACGATGCTTAGTGTGGACCTACTTTCAAGAGCCCCTATAAATAGTGGAAGCTGCAGGCAGGGATGGTTAAGTGTGGTATCTGCTCCTACCATTTTCTGAAACAAAAACCTGACATGTTTAAGGAAGAAATACAAAATGACCCCAGTTTCAAACAGCTTGGGAGAGAAGCTCTCAAAGTGCGGCACTGAAAAAAGTCCCAACACTGCAGCATCGAGAATGCAAAGAAGGGCAGAAGGACTTTGACAGCCCCACCATGGTCTAGGGCTGTGTTGCACCTTGGAGAAAAAGAGATCTGCTAGGTTTCTCTGTCCTAAACAGAAGAGCATGCTGGGAACTCTGTGTGTGATTTATCACAGCCAAATTTGGTACATAAGAAGAGACCCAAAACAATATGTATCCTGTACAGATACAAACACTGCTGCAGGAAGAAAGGCAGAATTTCAAGTGTAAGCATGGAGAAGGCTCCCATGGGGACATCAGGATGGAGCTGGGTCTGAAAAGCAGCCCCAAATTCCCTGGAGGAATGGAGCAGGTCCTGAGCACCTTTTGGGTTCTTATTGCTGAGACTAAAGCTGAGTCCAGAGCTACAAACAGGATTTGTCCTTCCTGCCCTTGGCTTCTCTCCTGCTTGTTCCCATCCATATTTTTGAGCAGCTTTTTCTCCCCTTTCACTTCAGATGACAGAGCAGCTAGATCTGGAAGAAGCTAGAGAAGAGCAATGTGCATGGGAGGAGAAGTGTGAAGCTACAGACCCATGCAAATGCTTCTCCACCTGTGCTTATTCAGTCTTACTACCTGCCTCAATGGACAAAATCATTTGCCCTCTTGCTTTTTGCAAGGTGGTGGGTCCAGCACACTGCTGGTAGCTCTAACCGAGGCACAGGCTGGCAGCAAAGCCATGGGTGGTCATGGGTGGCCGTGGGCAGTTTCCAGTCCACTGTGAGACACTCCTAAACCCAACACATGCCAAAACGAGCAAGTGCCTGGCAGGGGGAATAACCCTCCCACAACCCAGTCCCCATCGCTCAGTGCCTCTTATTAGATGGGCACAGAGGAGCTGGGGACATCCCCTGTTGCACACTTGTCCCCTAGGGACAAACAGGGCAGGGAGCTGTATTTCTGCCTGTATTTTCCTACCCTGGCAGTGGTACCTTGCAGTGGTTTGGGGACCCTGACCACACCACTCAGCAGATCCCCAGCACGAGTCACATGTCTCATGAACATCACCCTGTCCCCAGCCTGGCTCAGGGCCTCCACAATGACAGCCACCTTTGTCTCCCGCAGCCAGTGCTCTGCTCTGGGTTTAATTGCTAAATTGCTTTTAAAATTAAAAAAAAAAAACAGAGAGGGCATTGGAGGCAGAGCAGTGGTGCTCTCCCTGGGCCCCTGTTCAAAGGGACACAGCCAGGGCCGGCCAGCACGGGCAGCCCCCTGCAGTTTCCATCCTCCGGCGCAGCGGCACGACAGGGGTGCTGCCAAGCCCAGCCTTTGATTATTTTCTCTTCCCGCTGTGAAGACTAATGACTTCAGAGAAAGCGTCCTGCCATGTGCGGGGCTGCCGTCACCGCAGATCCAGCTGCAGCACAACGACACAAGGGAAGGAAAAAGGGGTTTGGAGGTGCCGGTGCACATGGGGCCTCTGGTTTTGGGGATGTCTTGGCCTTCTGCACACTACCTCCAGCTATCCCTGGAAGTCCCCATCTGCACATCAGAGACCCATGAGTGTTAAGGACCAGATGGAGCATCCCCCGAGGGTGACAGAGAGATAGGAACATTTGGGATCTCCCATCAAATTGCTGCCGAAACATCAGAAAAATTTCCATTTGCACTTCCAGGGGTGTAAAGCTGCAGAGCAGACAGCAACTGCTCTGTTTCCTCAGGCCATGACATCAAAGTATCTAATTTGCCCAATTTTCAGTTGGGCATCTCCATTCCACAGCCTCCCTCCTCTGCCAGGGACTGCAGTCCAACCTCAGCCCTCCTCTAACACCTTGCACACCTAAACAGAGTGCAGGTTGCCAAGGATAGTGCCCGCAAGGGGAAGAGGAACAGCCTTGATCTTCTCCAGGGGGTGTTTACTCCGAAACCTAACAATAGCCTCTTCAACATCATCTCTGATTATTTCAAAGACTAGAAATCCTCACCTCCCACAGACCTGCTGCAGAGCCCAGCCATGCACTGACCTTACAATTCACCAAGATACCTCTAACTCTTTCTTCCCTTTGGATTTGCCACAGCCCTACTATGCTGCTGTTGAAGCCCAGCAGCTTGTGCGAGGACGGTCCAAGACTGGGCATGCTGCAGCAGGCACACTCACCCTTGGTTCGTTCCCCACTCGTTCCGGATGCAGAGGTGCTTATGCACAGGGTCCTTCATGTAACCTTCATAGCACAGACATTCACCTACAGAGAGCGGGGGAGACATGAGGGACATGGAAGGACAAGGTTTTCAATATGCATCCCTGTCAAACCCAGCCTGCAGCCACCTGGGGCACCCGGCAGTCTGTTCTCTCACGTCCCACCAAAGCCAGGTTGAGCAGGCAGAGGTGAGCTCCCAACCCCACCCCAGCTGCCTGACCAACCTACCAGTCTCAGGGTCACACTGGTGCTCACAGGGGTCAAGGAGGCGCCGGGCACAGAGGTCCAGGGCCCAGGGCCCACTAGAGTTTTGCTGGGAGAAGAGGATGACTTGCGCCGGGTTCAGCCAGTCACTGGCATCCAGCTGGCTCCCCTCCAGCAGGATGAACCGGCTCCCTGCCACCGAGAGTGTAGTCAGCAGCAGCAACCCACTGCTGTCCTCTCCATCCCATGATGGTCCCCTGTATCCCATAATGGACCCCTTCATCCCATGATGGTTGCCTTCATCCTGTGATGGATTCCTCCATCCCATGATGGTCCCCTCCATCCCATAATTGACCCCCACACCCTGTGTCCATCCCTTTCATCCTCTGATGGTCCCCTCCATTTCGCAATGGTCCTCTCCATCCTCTGCCCATCCCCTCCATCCTGAGACAGTGCCCTCTATCCCACAACAGCCC
The DNA here is from genome assembly GCA_013400535.1 of Scopus umbretta. Taxonomy (NCBI): domain Eukaryota; kingdom Metazoa; phylum Chordata; class Aves; order Pelecaniformes; family Scopidae; genus Scopus; species Scopus umbretta. The sequence goes on from VZTL01048368.1 coordinate 105,397, forward strand.
CTTCTGCTCCACAATGAATTCCTCTGTCCCATGCCCATCCCTTCTCCCCTGTGATGGCCCCATCTGTCCCATGCCCGTCTTCTCCATCCTGTGACAGCCCCCTCCATCCTGCACCTGTCCCCTCTGTCCCACAATGGCCACCTCCATCCCACAGCCATCCCCTCCATCCCATGCCTGTCCCCTCCATCCCACAATGGCCCTCTCTGTCCTGTGCCCATCCCCTCCATCCTGCACCTACGTCCTCTGTCCTGCACTGGTACCCTCCATCCCATGCCTGTCCCCTCTGTCCTGCACCCATCCTGTGTCTGTCCTCTCCATCATTCACTCCTCCCCTCCATTACAGCTTGCAGAGCGGGGCAGGAGGGGGTGGGTAGGACCGTGGGGCACTCACCATCAGCAATAAGGTGCTCAGGGACATGAAGGGTGATCTTGACAACAAGGGGGCAGTTCATATGGGAGGAGCACACCAGGCTGATGACACAGCTTGTCACGCTGATGAGGGTCAGCGTGGTCTTGTTCACAGGGCTCCGAGGGGAGCCCACTGCAAAACACAAAAGCACAGTCAAACTTGAGACCCAAGGGATGCAGAAAGATCTTGGGGTGCAGCCAGAGGATCTTGGGGCCAGAGACCCTGCCCAGCCCCCTGGCAATCCAGCGTGAATCCAATCAAGCACAGTCACTTTGGATTCTCAAAAGCATGAAGCAGCCTCTGCCACAGCAGCCTCTCTATCCTGCCTGCTGTAGCTGGTGTCTCCCCGAGCCCCTGCAGCCTGGGCTCTCCCGCACCATGGCACTGCCTCACACTGAGACCTTCACAGCAGCAGGACTTTAAAGCAGAGCAGAGATATTGAGGACAAGAAAGGTAAATGCAATATTCTTTTTTTTTTTCCCCTCCTTCTCGGCATATCTCTTGGGTTAATTTTGCCATGACAACAGCCTCCTGGATGCCTTTGAAAAAGCACTGGAGAGCCCTGACTGCTCAGGGCACACAGGTTTTTGACTTTTCATCTCTCAGCTGAAGAAGCTGAGCTGAAAAAGCTGGCTGGGAGCTGAGCTATCCCTTGTGGAGACAAAGCCTGAACTAGCCTCGCAGCACCTAGCACAGGCACTGGGGGCGAAGAAGATGGCTCCCAGGCCCACCACTCCCAGAAAAACAAGGCACTGTCCAGAGAAGGAGGGAAAACAGACAGAAAATCTCCTCCCCAGGGAAGGAAACCTCCCAAAGGGATGTTGCAGGGCGAGACCCCTGCCCAGGGACCAAGCCTGTCACCATCCTCCATTGCACATCCAGCTTGTATGTGCATGGTGGCAGAGCAAACCTGTGGCACCACTGTGCCAAGGAGCGGCACAGGAGCTCATGGGCCAGCCTTTGAAGCATGTTACTCATTAATACACACCAAAGCTCAGCAGAAGCCTCCAGCAAAAATCAGAATATATTTCATCCTCTGCTGAGAAACTCCACTGGAGAGCAGCAGCAGCCCACTGTGGGAGCGGGGACTGACACCTGCCCATGCCAGCCCAGATCACGCCTAGGTTTCCATCTTTTGTCGATGGAAAGTCTCTGAATCCAGAGAGGTGATGGCAAACAAGGCAAGAGGGGCCACAGCTCGCCACCTGCCTCTGCACCCACACCCACCTCGGCTGCGCCTCCGGCTCCGTGAGGGGTCTGTGTAGAAGGTCAGCTGGGGATCAGTGTCTGCCTCCGTCCCCGAGTCCCCTTCTGGGTTGAGAAATGCTGAGCCAGCTGCAAGGGACACCAAGTGTGGTCATGGCGGGGCTGGCACCACACCACGCCAAGCAGCTATATCCTACATCACCCCTTCAGGACGAGCCTTGCTTTGAAGACCAGGAGCCCTGTCTGCCAGGTGCAGCAGGGACAGCATCTTCTCCTCTTCCCACCACATACAGGCATGCCCCCTGCCATGACTCCACTACCTTGCAACTTTTCCCCATGGCCATGCCGGTATCATAAAATATTTACCATGGCCAACACCTTCTGCATCTTTGCAACCCACCAACCCAACATCATTTGCATTCTTGCAACACTGCTTTTTCTAATCCCACCCCACCCCACCCCCACCCCCCGCAAACTCTCATTTCCATGCTCTCACCCAACTCTGGCCCTATTTCTCCATCCCAGGAGAGGGTGAGTGGCTGGAGCATGGGTGGGTGGAAGCCCAGAGCACCCCGTCTTCCCCAGACATGCCCCTACCTCGCGCCTTGTTGTTAATGCGCTTGCGCTGGCTGCTGGAGGTGTGGGACAGCAGTGTGGCCTGCTGGTGGTTCGAGTCCACGGGGCTGGTGGCAATGATGTTGTCCTTGTACTTGTTCATCAGGGACAGCTTAGCGTTATCACTCCCTGAGCAGGAAGAATTGAAGGCAAAAACTTTCAGGGATAAAGATTTTTAAAAAGGAGGGAGGCAAGGAAGAGAGAGATTTCCTTGGATCCATCTCCAGCATTTACATGAGGCAACCAGTGTGTCATGGTCAATGGGCCAAGCTGCCCTCAGTGTTCCTTCCCAAGCTCCTCAAAGCCTGAAGCGGACCAGCACCTCCTCCAAACCTAGCCAAAAGCTGAGATTTAACATTCAACCTCTCAGGACACTTCTGCACACTCAGGTCTGCAAAGAAAACACCTGGAGAACTTTAGAAAGCACACCATGGTCTTTCCAAACCATGTCTCAGTTGAGAAGGTTCCAGCTGGGTGGCTTAGTTGGTAATACGGCCAACGAGCAAGTGTGTTACAAGCCTCCAAGAATCCCTTGTGGTGATCAGAAGACTGCATTAACTCTGAATCATACTGAGGGAAGTATAATTCTGCTACTAAAAGCCTCAGCTGAAGACGACACCAGAAATCATGGGATATAGAAGGGAATTTTGGGGGTCACCATGGGGGAACTCAGAGGTGACACCATTCTGATTCTCCATCAGGCCACAGGAACCACAGCTCTTCGCCTCAGAGCTCCACCCTGCATTGTCCCAGCCACATCCCACTCAATGGCGACCACTCTCAACCAGCTGCAAGGTGTCCCCATGACAGAAGTGCCTTCAGAGTGGCACCAACATCTCTCACACAACAAAATTCCAGAGAAATGGGTAAAATGCTTGAAGGAAAACATGGCATGATGGAGAGAAGATGATGTGGAAAGGACCCAGCTCACCCTATGCCTCCCTGTCCCATCCCCCACCTGGCGTGAGGTCCATGCTGGCCTTCTCATTGCAGCCCTGCAGTGAGTCCAGGGTGCGGGTGACCTGGCTGGCAAAGTCCTCCCCGCCGTTCATGCACTCACGCTGGAGATGGTGCCGCAAGTCAGTGATGTCATACTCGTAGCCATCCAGGATGGGGGTCTCACGGATGCTGAGCGTCCCACTGGAGTTGTGACCCTGCACGCGGGCGTTGCGCAGACTCTCCCGCCCGTGGCCCCCGATCAGTACCGAAGGGATGTAGTGGATCTCATTGGCCGCCTCGGCACTGGCACTTTTCTGGGGCTGTGGCACCCGGCGCCGCTTGCACCACCGCCGGCGGGTGTAGAGGATCATCACAAGGCAGAGGATGGAGAGCAGCAGGGCGATCATCCCTCCCTGTGGGCACAAACACAAGCAGGGCTCAGCCGGGGACCAGCAACAGCCACCCCCTAGCGATGCAAACACACCAGGGATGCTCTGGAGTGGCCAAAGTGAAGGCAATGGTGAGAGGAGCCCGGCTGCACCGATAAGAGGGTGCTGGCACAGGGAGCGCCTGGTGCTGGCCAAATGCTCCTGGCTGAAGCCTGCCTCGAGCTGGACCAGCTTTGAAGTCACCACCAAGGCATGAAAAAGTAGCATTTAAAGCAGAGTGTGTTTTGTTTCACTCTCCCGCAACACGTCTTTAAAAGCAGAGATCAGATTTATTCCAGGCAAACTCTCCTACAGGCAACTTTTTCTGACCCATTTCCAATCAGTTTCAGTGCTGTCACTCTCAATCTTGGGAGATTTTCCCAGGGTATCCTGCAGAAATTGCAGCACACATTAAAGGAGATCAAAGCTCAAGACAGCCAGATGACTGAAGCATTGTTTGGGAACGCCTGGGCGAAGAGACTAAAAAAGCTCTTGCCCTATGGGGACAGGCCCCGAAACTGCACCCAGCCCTGCCACCTCACCACCATCCCCAAGGTCACCCTCCTGCAGAGGCATTGTCACTGCACACAGACAGAGGCAGCAAGATGAAAGCCCAAGCTGGCCCTTTACGCCCAGCCTGGCAATAATAATAATAATTGTTATTAATAATAAATCATAATAATAGTAATAATAAAAAAGAGGGCACGGAGCCAACTAAGGGCTCCATGTCCATCCGCAGCTCCAGTCCCCCTCTCCTTTTCTATGCAATAGGTGATCTTGGTAAAATAAAATAATAGTAATAATCTGCTCCATTAGGACAAAACATTAAGGGAATTATTGAATGAGAAGCAGGAGAGGCAGCTGGAAAAGGAGCTCTAATGGCCATTATGGTTTAACCCTCTTTCATTCCCAGGATAATGGAGCTGCCATGCACCCTCCCAGCCCTCCTTCCAAACTTTCTTTAAAAAAAATAGAAAGAAAAAAACAAAGAAACTCCAGTGATTAAGGACACAAGTAGTCCAGTGAAGGAGGGGGGGCAGGCTAGCATGCAGCGTCTCTCTGGCCAGGAGCCTGCAGCCAGGAGGATGGGAAATCTCTTGATGGGGCTGAAAACTAGTGCTGGATTGCTGCCTGGCTGTGCTCAGTCTGAGTTTTTTAGTGGTAAAGCCAGGGCCCAATTCTCTACCACGTTCAAATCCCTTTGAGTTCCTCTGATCCATAAATAAGTGGGGGCCACCCTCATCCCTACTTGAGATGACCTCCCACATTACAGCTCTCCATCACACTGTGGAAGGATCCACCTGCAAATGGGGTGACAAGCAGATGGGGGTAATGCTGGGGCATTCCTGGCTTTCCTTTGCTTCCCTCCATATGTACATTATATTCCTCAAACAGCAGAGAGTTCTGCCATACACCTGTGCTGGTAAACAAGGGAGACCAAGCCTGAGCTCAAGTCAGGTGGACACCCATTTGTTTAGGACTGTGGCTGCGGGTTCTCAAAAAAGACCTGTTATTTAATTGAAACTGAATTTCTGCTGCCCTGATAGTCTGAGAGCTCAAACTATCCCTGAGGAAAAGTAGCCTGTGGCCACTTGAGATTTCAAGAGGCTCCAAAGGGAAGAAGAAAACCAACACTAAGTCTCCACATTGTGCAAGCTGGACAAGGGTCAGGGCACAACCTCAGGCCCCCAGTTCCTCTCCACGGGGGCACAGAAATCCCATTCTGCCTTCACACACACCCCCCCACCACCACCCCGGCACTCATACAGTGCTGTGAGAGGAGTGCTGTGCTGAGCAGGCATGGGAGCACTTCTCACACAGTCCATGTGCAGACCACTGTCATGACAGATACAGCCCCTCGCTCACACTTCTTCTCTTGGCAACCACATAGGAAATAAAGAAAATCAGCCTTGAAAACTCCACGTGATCCTGACTCCTGGTACAAAAGCCAACCTCTATTTATCAGGGTGTAAGGATGCCACTGGAGTGGAGCTGAGAGTGATGGAGAAAAAGGGGGAGAGGGAGGATTCAATGTGTATTTACACATTTTGATATGAAAGCAATGAGTTGAAGACATTGTTTTCATCAGCTCGATAATAAGCCTTGTTTCAGGCACTCCTGCCTCCATCTAGTATTCAGTGGTGCCCATGAAAACCAAGACCACAATGGCAGAGTGGGGACAGGCACTCCCGAGGTGATGCACCCGCTCAGGAGCAGCTGGGAATGGACAATAAAAAAAAAGGGAACGGCTTGAAGTGTTTTTCGGGGGTGGCTTTGCCAGTGATAATTTTTTTTTCCTCGAGACTAATCAAGCACAAATGATGGAGGAGAAACCTGGCCTGGGGCTGCAATCTGGAAGAGCTATTGACGCTCTCATTAGGGTAGGCACCATTAAACAGCCTGTTTGCAGCCTCGTCAACACACTGTCTTCAGCTAATTATCTTCCCCGAGCAACAAAAATTGTCAGATTCTTCAGATTTTTTCCAACATAAGAAAAAAAGAAAACCCAACAAACCACAGATCCACCTTCAACACACAGATCTGTCTCACCCTCCTTTCTCTGCCATCAAAACCTTGTCCCCATGTTTCTGCAGGGAGGAGGAAAGCTGTGCAGCCTCCACACATGGGATGCTCTTGCTTACTCCACACTGCAAAAACACATCCACGGGGCTGCCGTCCTGATAAAAGCAGTGGTGACAGTGCCCAGTGGCACTGTGACACCCACCATGCACCAGAGCAGTGGGCACCAGCCACCATCCACTGGGCAAAGGGCTCCTGACAAAGTCAATGTGAATTAACCCTGGGTTAAGGTGGTTGAGACCTTCAAAGCCCAGCACCCCCCCAGAGATAAAGGCACCCCTGCAAACATATTTACAAAGCGATGCAAGCTAAGGGAGAGGTTTAAAGCAGACCGATGTTAAAGCACCTTGCATGCAGCTTCATTTGGAGAGGTGCCCAGGCTATCTTAACCAGCCCTCAAAGGTGGGCTCAGCTCCCCATCCTAGGACAGCTGGAGCCAGATGGGGAAATATATGGATTTTCAAAAGCCCTTATATTTTCTACAGGTTTCTGAACACCTAAACAGGCGATGTCTTCCCATCACATACCATGACAGAGATGTGGAGGATCCTCAGCTCTTCCTCCGCTGACTCGGTCTGGGGCTCGTCTGTGGGGTCTAAGCCGGGCAAGTTGGGGGCTCCATCTTGGTGATGGATGTGGAAGAGCAATGTGCCATTCTCCAGCCACTGCTGCCGCCAGCGCACCAGTGGGATGTCATCCGTGTTGCCAGAGATCTCTGCAAAAGCAAAGCTGGTCACGTGGGAAACACAACAGAAGGGGTGATGGAGGACATTCACCTCTTCCCAAAAAATGGGTGGAGGGACCAAGGAACACACACAGCATGCTCCCTCTGATCATCTCCTGCCAGCACCATAGATGCCCCTACACAACCCACAGCCTGAAGGATTGAAGCTGACTAAAATCATATTTCTGAGTAAAATTCAGATGTGGGCCCATCCAAAAATCTCGATGTGGTGCAGGGACAGAGCACTCACTGACAGCATCTCAGGGCCAGAACCAGGGAGCCTGGCAACATCCTTCCAGCCCTAATTCAGCCAGATTTCACCCATGTGCTTCATGTAAGGCACAACTCCAGCCACGGGAAGCGGAGGATGTAGGACATCTCAGCAGCACTAATGGGATCATTGGGATCATGGCACTAAATTATTGCAAACAGAAGATATTTCCCTGTCCTTTGTGAACGGAGAAATGTGCATGTGGATGCAATCATATATGTAGTTCTGGCTCCAACTGAGGTGCATTCAGAGGTTTTCAGTCTTCAATCACTTTTTGCAGCTTCCCACACAGCACGCATCCCTGAGATCTACAGATGTACCTGAACCTTCTGCCCAAACACCCTGACTTTCTTCAAGTACCTTTAGGGTTTGGGTGCACTGGGACAGATGGACAGAGCTGGGCTGAGAAGCAACAGTGGCAGAGGACACCCAAGCAGGAGGAGCAGCTGAGGACGGGGACACAATACATGCCACAGGATGCTAAAAGCCGAATCAAACCAAATTCACCTGGCTGACTCTAAAATTTCAGGCACATCCCATGGGTGGGGCTTAGCAATAAGGGGCAGTGACACCAGCACGTCCCTACGAGACATGGGCACTGTTTTAACCATTACCTCCATCTCAGACCAGATCACCTTTATCAGCATCTCGGATCACCTTGATTTCAGCCATTAGTTCGAGCCTGCCAATTGTCCATTAGTTATTTTTCCTGAAAATATAAGCTTCAGCTGCATTTGTTGGAATGATCATTAAAAACATGATAAGCTTCCCAGCAAGATGCAGCTTTCCCTCCTGTCTCTGCCCCATGGGAATGGTCCAGCCAGACCCATCCGCTCCATCTCATTTGTAGCCATGTATTAATGGCAATGTGGAAGAGCCTGGCTCACTTTGCAAATTGTCATCTTTATTTTGCTTGTTTCATGCTGCCTTCAAATGAAAACTGGAATTCAATTACAGTGCCGAAAAACAACATTTTAAATTTACTGTTAATTAATTTCATTAGGCTGCCTTAAGTGAGCTAGCTACCGGGGAGGGGTGGAAGGGAAATCTGCATCAGGAACCAGGTTCATCCTCCCAAACTGATTTGATTAATCAAAAGAAACATTAGCCGCAGTGAGCGAATTGGCAGATTGTTTCTGCTCAGCATGGGCCGTATTTCTGGAGGTAATCAGTGTGCTTTGAGTGTCCCAAGCAAAGAGATGCTGAGCTCTCCTTGATGCCACTGGGAAGTGAAACCGAGAGGAGTTAAAGCATCTAGGAAGCCAGAAGCACTTTTGAAATTCCCTCTAACTGCTGAGCTGCGTGTTTAGGCACACAGATCCCCTTTGAAAAGCTGGTCCTGAGAGCCAGGAGGGTTTGAAAAAGCAGATCTCCTCCTCTCCCACCTGGTCTTTATTCATGGGCTGAAAGGGGAAAACAAGCTTTCCTGCTTCCCCAACTCCCCACGGCTTCTCAACTTCAAATGAACTAGCTCAAATGGAAGAAAATATTCTTCCCGCACCTGCCTGCTAACATGAAATTAGGAGTAATTAAGGCAAGAGTTTTTATGCACAACAGGAACTCAACGTACTGACATTTGAAAAAATGTAAATACCAGCATTTGCTCCATTGTAAAGAGTGAAAATAATAGATACTAAGTATATGACATTGTGACATTTAGAAAGCTAGAGTTAAAGGTGTTTTCCCCCTCATCTGACATATCATTGAAAAAGCAGCACCCTTCAGCTCGTTAATATTTGAGAAGGACTCCTTGATGGAAGTTATTTAAATGATTAATAGATTATAGTAAATTTAAACCTTAAAATAGGTTGTCATAATTTCAAATATATTTAAACAGGCTTATTTAAAAAAATGTATTTCAATAAAAAATGGATTTTCTTTTAAAACAGCAACAATCCAGGCACAGAGCCTGAGCATGTTATCCTCTCCCACCAGACATCATGACACAACCCTGTGGATGCATCACACACAAGTCAGAAGTGCTAGAAACAGAGGAAAACACCCCAGAAATCAACTGCCATCACCCCAAACTGGCAGGCTATGACCCCCCCATCACACCACAGGACAAGGCTGCTCCACCATCTCTGCTCCTGCGCTGGGCAAAGGCTCTTGAGGCAGCACCTGGATGAGTGAGCTTCAACCTCAGACCTTCTCCTCCTCTCCTCAAGTGTCTTAGCAACATGCCAGCTGCCCCTATCCCACTCCATTTCTATGTGAAAAAGTTATACATATAAATGCTTTCCTGCACCTGTGAAGTTCTCCTGGAGTTTGGTTCAAGTAGGACCGAGATGAAGACCAAGACAAAGACCAAGACTAAGCTTCCTCCCTAACTCACCATCTTTGCTCTATCTTCTCCCAGCCAGTGCATTCCACTTTTATCTTTGTCTTGCTCTCCAAGCAGACATCTCATCACCTGGTGGGAGATGCTACATGTAGCCAAATGGGGCCATTTATCTGGGTGCTGTAGGGGCTCAGCTCTGCCGTGGGGCTGGCAGGTCCCATCCCTGCCAGTCATCTTGTACTGCGGGACCAGGAGACCCCAGAGGAGGTGAGAAAGTGGGTAGAAAGCAAAAAAAAAAGGCAGGAGGGAGAGGATAATTTCAAGTTCAAATTTTGAAAGATATTGATGACAGGCCTGGTCCCTGCATGGCTTTCATTAAGGCCTTGGATATGAAGCCATTAGCACTAGTATTAACTTCTTGCACCTCTGTTAAAAAATAGCCTGCTTGAGTCAGGGGTTAATAACAGTGGGAGACCACTAATTAGGCTGTGCTGCGTTCACCTGGTATCAAACGTGGCCCAGGTCCTTCATATCTACAGGAGCAGCTGCCTTCAAAGACCCCGGCCAATGCTTTCAACATAACGGCCATGGCTGCTCACCTCCCAGACCATCTGTGAGGGGAGGGAGGGGGCAAGGAAAGGTTGTAGAGGAGCAAACTGAGGAAAGGGCGAAAGTCCAGATGAAGTTACTGGAGGTTTGTGGCTTTATACCTGCTTCATTATCATCCCAAATAACCTCATTTCCATAGGGACAGTTGTCCCACCCAAAGAAAATCCAGTCCTTCTGGAGGTAGCACCTCTGCATCTCCCAATTTTGGGAGGTAACACCTCCATCACAATCCAATTGTGCACCCAAGCCGGTGCAATGTTGAAACTGTGGCCCCCGAACCCAATGCCATCATGGACCCATTCCCATGTCCTTGGACACCCGCTGAGACGTGGCATTGTGGCACAAAAAGAGAGCAACTCTTCTTAAAAACACACACCGGCATTTTGATGGGGGGAAAAAAAAAAAAAAAGCAAAACAATTCTCCTTTCCATTTGGAAGCATTTTGCACTAATAGACGCCTCTGATTAGTCAAATGAACTCTGCCATAATGCCAGTCTCTGCAGACTCATTTCATACAGCAGAGCACAGATTTTGACTTGGACTTATATTTCCTCGTTAACATTTAAACCTGGCTTATTTTCCATCCAGAACCTGACTGTGTTTTTATTTAAGTTCCCCATTAGCTATGGCTTTTGCTCTGTGTCTAAACTTTGCACATCCTTTAAAGGGCTCTAACTCAGCTAAAGCAAGCCCTGGCCTTATTCTCTTCCAAGGGTGTCTCCTCCAGGGGTGTCCAATGTGTGAAGTCACTCAGGAGACGTTCCACCATGATCCACTCGCACACTATGTTGGGACCTCATGTCTTGATTCCTATCAATTCAGATGTCAAAACAGATATCCTGATACTTAACTCGTTTTTACTTCTGAGGTTTTAGCAACACATCTTTCATGGGATAATATTCATGTTTTTATGGGCCCATTTAAAACATCACATTCATCACTGACTAATCCCTATTTTATTTGCCTTTTTTTCCCCTGTCTCCATCCTCAGGTAGGAAAACTAGCTCATTCTGTAGGTCATTCTGCCGGTCATTCTGCCTTTTCAAGACAATCCAGCTTTTCCATACCAGCAAACACAAACCCCACTTTATCTATTAGGAATGTACTTCATGGGACAGGGCACATTGGGCAAAATTTCCAAAAGACCCATAGACATGGGAGAACCTAAAGGCTCAAGGAAAAGGCACCTGCTGTATCTGGAGCCACTTTCTGGCTAGGTCAGAGAGATCACCCCACCATGACGTCTGCACGTGGGGCTGGTACACGTGAAGCAATTAGCTCTCATAGCAAGGCTGATAGCTAACCAGGTTTCTCCTTGAACTATAGGGTGCCTCTGCTTTTGGGAAGGTCATCAAGGAGTTACATTTCAAAGCTGTAGCCACGCTTTAGTCTTAAACTGGGATTTTTGTCCCAAATATGCCATGGCCCTAATTCGTCCCTTTCTTTAACAACAAAACCTTACATCACTCTGGGAGTAACATTGTGTCATGCAGCCATTTGCAGAGCAAAGGACGCTGATTCATTATTAATGGGTCTGAGTCGACTGGGTTTGCTTTGCAGCTGCTGACCTTACAATGTGACATGCGCCATTGCCTCACTATTCCATATGGACCCAAGGACGTGCCCAACCACACCTGTGTGACATTCCCTTCGAGGTTATACTTCTACCACATTTGTCAATTTTGACCAAAAACTGGAAAAACTTGGCTAATGCATGTGGCTGCAACAAGCAGGCTGGGACATTCGCTGGTGTTTGATTCTCAGTCCTGTTTTTTTAGTTTGGTCCCATCTGCCATAACTGTGACCTACAGAGGAGATGTAAAAAAACCCAAAAAACCCAAAGCCCCACACCACGACAGTGAGCAAAAGCAAAATAAAGAGGATGTGTGACAAGAACTTACAAGATGGAAGGTTGATATTTAAATCCCAGAAAGGACCACATTTCTAGTTGATATGCCACCCTGCAATGCCATCACATCACCTCTTCCAGAAGGAAGCCCAAGTGTCCAAGAAAAGAGCCCAAATGATGGAGAAGCTCCCAATCAGCCATGGAAAATTATTGCCCTGGCTAAATTGCCTTCCACCAAATTGGTGAGATGGAGAGCACAAACCCATCAGCCCAGATGGTGCTCACCTCCAAGCAGTAGAGAAGCACAGCTGCTGAACTCCACCAACACACCAGCTATCATTCAGAAAGGGTGAGCAACTGGAGGAGCAAAACTTGGCAGAGGAAACCCCAATCTCTTAAAAACGCTCTTGTGCATTGTGGAAATTACAGACCAGTAAATCCTACTTCTGCTCTGGACAGTCTGTGAGAGGAACCGGTAGGTACATGGATGAATATGGGTCACCCAGCATTGTAAGCCAGTAGATAAGGGTGATCCAATTTGATGGACTCATTTCAAAGAGTCCTTGTCAAAATCCACCCTCAAAGTTTCCCAAAGCACCGAAGTGGGGTTGGGATAAGAGGGAAAGTCCTCTTGAAGCCCACCAGGCGGGGGAGGAATAAGAGGTTAGTTTTCACAATGAAAGGAGGTTACCAAGAAGCCCCACAGAGATCTTTGTCAGGACCTCGGCTGCTCAGAAATGCTCTGGAAGAGGAGGCGAATGACAAAGTTGGTCACCAATGCTAAATTTAGTCTCCACAAAGCTAAAGCTGCAAAGTGCTGGAGGAAAGTGTGCAAACAAGTGGGTAGGTGAAATTCAACTTTGGTGAAAGCAAGCCGATCTCGAATCCTGCAAGTGGTATTCAGGTCAGCCATCTCATAATGGATGAGGCAGAGCTAGGAAGGTTTTGAGGAGGGGTACAAGGAAGACGAGATGTCACAAACAGCTTTGTGGAGAGGAGAAACCAACTGCGTTAGGATGGCTCAGCAAGGAAAACAAATAACTTATCAAGGACATGATAAAAGCCTATAAAATCATGAAGTCAGTGGACCAGTGGGAAAGGCAATGATTATTCACTATTTCTCACTTTGCAAGAATTAGGAGTGTAAAACCTCCTGTTTTTATAAGGCTCTGTTTTATAAAAGGCTCTGTTTCATCCACCATAAAATATGAAAGCACTGAGAAAGGAATCGAATTCAGGGAAGACCAGCAGCTGCCGAGCCAGACAGCCCAGAGGCAAGTCCCAGCTCAAGAAATCCCTGTGGCACAGACCTCAGCAGTAGGGAAAGGGACATGCAATATATACTGTGTTTTTTACATTTTTTCCCCCGAGTATCAGCTACTTTCTATGGCTGGAGATGCTGAGGGACCACAAACCCACTCTCTCCCACGTGGCCCAGAGTCTTGGGGACAGAGGTGGCTGCAAAGCCAGCTAGGTGCTGCCCAGGCCACTCTTTGAGGATCCATCCCACATCAACATGTCCCTTCAGGAGCAGCTGAGACCCTCTGCTCCTCCAGGCACTGCCTCACTGGGGGAAGGAGACCCCAAGGCAGTTCTCTCCCATTGAGACAGCCTCTTGCTACACAGCCAGCAACTGCCCCCCTCCAAATCCCAGCCCTCCGTGCCATCAGACCCTATTGACCCAAGACACCTTCCAAGATTACCTTCAGCTTTCCAAGCCAGTCAGCAGTTTTCACAGGGAGGCAAAGGGCTATTTATATCCATCGTGGGCTGGCAGGGAAGGTAATGGCCGGCCACTCCAGCCCATCTGCCAGGCACTTAGCAAGACATTGGAGCATATCGTACAGGCGAGGTCAAGCAGCGGTGGTAGTGGGACAGGCAGGGGAGGTGAGGGGATGCATTACAGCAATGACATGGACTTCACTTCAAGGGTAAACTTCAGCCCGCTCCTGCAGACTAATTTGTTTAAGTGTTCGTTGCGCTAAGGCCAAGAGGTCAGGCAAATTAGACATTATTTTGGCATTCTCATGCTCAGCACAGGAAACAAGCAAGGCTGTTCGTTCCTCATCTCCTGGAGGGAGAGCCAGGAGCTGCCTGTCCTCTGTGACATGAGGCAGCCCTCCCAGGGGATGAAACAGGACCAAAATAACCCTATCTGCTCTCCAGCCAACAGAGGGGCCAAGGGCTTTTCCAAGAGGTGGTCCTCCTCTTCCTCCTACCTCCCCTGGAGAGACTGATGCTGGTCTTGGGGGCAGGATGAATCCTCACCAGTGGCCCCATACAGGGATGGAGAATGCAGGCATGGCTACTGCCAACTGCAGCCTAATGTCATAAACTCTTCAGTACTTGGGAGGTCTTACCCAATTTCAAGCTCCATTTTCAAGTTTGTGGAGGGGCTTTGAAAGATAACAAGGAGAAGGGGGGAAAAAAAAAATGAAGGAGGAAGAAAGATGTAGAAGAGGAAAAAGTTGACTGTGCATCTTGAATTTATCACTCTTGAAAGAAGAGCCTGTCAAGAGGGCCAGAGACCAGCCAGTGCACAGTGATCAATGGGAGGACTTTTGGGTCTAGTCAAGCTTGTTTCAGATTTACAGAAACTGAATAGAGGCATAAATCTGTCGCCGACTGACGAAAATGGAGGTAATTAAATCTGCAGGTGTATATAATTGTCATATTGACGATCTATATAAATCAGTGGAGCCAGCAGAGGCACAAAGCACCACACTGAGCACAGAGCCTCCCCACAAGGAGCTATTTACCCACCTGCCTGGCCAAGGGACAGGACAGCCCTAGGGACACTCATTTCACCCGCATGGACCTGCCCATCACTGCAGCCACCACAACCCTCTCCTCTGCAAGAGACCTTCTCCAGGTTGCCCCCATGGGCAGCAAAAGCAGCAGCACTGCCCCGCTGCCACTTTGAATGGATGCAATTCCCTGTAGTCTCATCCTGGTTACAGCCAAATTTCCCCTGACTTCAGGAGGATGAAGGTGGGATCCCGAATATTAAGACGCCCACCTGTAGATACCACAGGGGGGGTCTTTGCAGCCGCTTTGAAGGTCCAAGCCTGACTGCAAGTGGAGCGCTTACTTGATCTTGCAGCAACTCTTTTTTTTTTTTTT
>VZTL01048368.1:120452-132894 GCA_013400535.1 Scopus umbretta
TTTTTTTTAATTTATTTTAACCTTTGTTATTTTGGGAACTTTGAAGCCTAAGCTGCTCCGAGGTGGCTGCCTTTGTAGGAAGGACAGAAAGTGCATAATGGGGACTTGAAAGAGGGGGAGAATAGGGAGGGGAAGAAACAGTGCTTCGCAGCTGAGGTCTATGGCAGGTCCTTCACTGTTTCTCCAGCATCCCAACAAACCCACCCCACGAGGCACTCAAGGATCTTTTACCAGCAGCTACAGGAAATCCAGATGTAAAGCAACCACCGTGTCTTCCATTTATCTAACACTGTGACCCAGAGAAACTTCAAAGACCTTAGCAGACCTACATCCCTTCTCCCACTGTTCAATGGGAAACTCCTTGGTCCCCAGGGTGGCTGCAGAGCATTCTTCCCAGCCACCACAGCTCAGACCCACTCCTACCATGTGTGCCGGTGCCACGGGGACACATTTCTTCCCACCATGCTGGGAGGGTTGGGAACATGAAGGAAGGCTTTTCCATCATCTTTGCCAGCCAGGCCCTCTCACACGTGCCGACCCTGCTTCCCAGGTTGAGTGCTACGTACGTGCGACAATTGGATAATTAAAAATTAAGCAAGCACTTCTGCATTGCAGTCCAAATTATGTAATGCTGCTCTTTGGTTTCAGCACCCATCAGCTTTAATGCAATTGCACGGCAGTACAGCCCTGCCTGTATTTACCTGCCTATGTCTGCAGGCAGGGCTCATGCCCTTGGCAGGGAATGGGAAACCCCAATGTCATAACCACAGGCAGAAAGTTCCCTCATGTTCACATGGAAAACAAAAAGGAGGAAAACCTACTTATTTTCCTAGTCTAGGACTAAAATCTGGGATGACCTGAAACAAGGGGATAGAGCTGGGATGCTCCAGCCTAGCAAAGTGCAGAGGATCGCCCCAGCCAGGGCAGCACCTCCACGACTGGGCAGTTTCTGAGTGAGGGGCTGCTGCCTCTTGCTCCCCCTGCACCAAAGGGAAGCAGCATCCCATGTTAGCAAATAAGCAGCATTTCTGTAAGCAAACAAAATTAAATCAAGGTGAGAAGTGAGTCGCATTTTTGGTACCTTCAGAGCAAAGAGCCCTGCCAGACTTTGAGGACTGGGTAACTGCAAACTCCTGCATTTACGGCCACATCTTTACTTTATCCCCGTGGGCTCTGGCTGTTGCCAAGACCAGGGCTCAGTGGGCCAGCCTGCCACCTTCTCCCTTCCTTGGCCAGAAACCCGCCAAATACACAGCCATGGCCTCTGCAGTGCTATTCCCAGGACACGGATGCTGCCAGCTGGTGTGAAACCAGCCATTAATTTCTGTGGTGATTAGCTCCAAAGGGCACTTTACTGGGCTCTGTGCACAGCAGCTTCAAGAAGCCACCAGGGATGCTGTGGCTCACACCTGCGGCAAGCGGCTCTGCCAGTACCCTCCACCACTGCTCCTAACGTCCCTTGGGTTTTGCATAGTCCCTCCAGTTATTTTCTACCTCCTGCCATCGTGCCTCTCCTCCCATCTCATGGTCCTTCCTTTCCTGCCCTCTCTCCATCATCCTGATGCTTTTCTGCTGCCGGCACAGCTGCATTCACACACATGCTGCCTTTCATCCCATGGCATGTGAAAAGCCCTTCTTCCCTTGTGCTGAGCTTTAATTACAAGGAGGTGGCTGGATCCAGCCTGGGCTGACCACACCACCACCATCCCACAGGGAGATGTGCACCACATCCATCCCAGGAACCTCCGCATCCCGCTTTTAGCCTCCAGCCCCAGTGCCCACAGGACACCCCTTCACCCCAGTTTGTGCTGGCAGGTGTAGGGGGACTGCGGGGGGATGCTCGGGGGCCAGCAGCTTGAGGGCGAGTCCTCCAGCTGTTAACAAATGATATGCCATACTTAATAAGCAAGAAAAGGTGATAATAAAAAAGGTGATAATAAAAAGCTGTGGAAGCCAGCCCAGGTTCAAGGTTGACTAAGCAGGCTTGATGCATGCGATGCACTCCGCTCCACCATCCGCAGAGGGGGCTGTGCTATTTCTCCTGCCCTCCAGGTCTGAGTGCGCCAGGAGCACCGTATGCCTGGGAAGAGAGCAGCTCTGGCTGAAAAGCTAATAAAATTGGTTTGATTTTTTCCCTGGAAGAATGTTTCAGGAATTTTCTTGCTTGCAGATGCTTGGACATGCATCCCAGCCTGGCCAGAGCTGTGCCTTTTTGTGAGCTGGAACAAGACCCCTACTCTCAGGCTGGCAGAGTCATTTCTAATCCTCCCAAATTCCCGGGCCACATGTGTCATTTCTGCAGAGACAAACTCCCTGGCTTTTCCCTTTTGCCAGCAAGAAAGTCAGCAGCTCCACGGCAGCACAATGGTTGTCGAGCCCCACCGCTGCTCTTTGCCAGAGCTCTCCTGAAGTGGTGAAAGCCAGAGCCCAGCTATTTCTAGATGAGCAATAGAGGAAAGGTTGGGGAAATGCAGCTCTGGGATGGGAAAACAGCTCCAACAGGTCCACACTGGCACAAAGGCGATGGGGAAGGCAGTGCCCAGAAGAACTCAGGGCCAGCCTGGGGTGGTGGGAGGCACAGCAGACTCTCTGGTCCAAACCTGACGCTTCCAGGATTTTCCCAGTGGCTGTGGACTCTGGGGACATCATTAGGGGAGTGGATGGGCTGAGAGCACTGCAGCAATTTAAAGTCAGTGCTGAGCCAGAATTAGCCCCTCTGGGACCTTGTGGCCACAACTGCAAAGTATACCCTGGCAAGAAAATTTGGGAGCGTGATGTCTCCTCTCTCCATCTCCCCTTCCCCACCAAAGCCCGCCAGCTCGATTGATGCCCACAGGACCCCCCCTGCCACAACACTGCCCTTCTTGGCAGGAGAAAGGGCATTGCCTCCTGATGCCACACACGTAAAGACAAATCACTCCAACCTGCACTGAGCCACCTTCCCCCATGCTGGAGCTGTGCCCTATAGTAATTTCCCATATCCTCACTCCTCCTGCAGCGCCCTGAACCCTTCATTCACACCAACCCCTCCTGCCCCAAACCTCCACCTATGGAGCTAGGAAGGGGGTTTCTAAGCCTTAAGCCACCTCTTCTAGAAAAACACCCTGCTGCTTCATCTGTGGTGGAGAAACCCCATTATGGGAGGGCATTTGGTGGCTACGGGGCAGCGGCACCAGGGAGGACCAGGAGCCCACCAGCCCAGGCAGTGGGTTCCCAGCACTGTGCCCTCCCTCTCCCACTCCCCTTGGGATGCGCAAACTAATTGCCTTGTCTCCTGGAGCTTTTAGCTGGAACAAATAAAAGAAAAAGGGGGGGTTGCCAAAACACATAATAAGGTCTACAGTTCCTCTGAGCTACAAGGGCTGCCTTAAATTTGGGGGTTTTTTTCTTTTTTTTTTTTTTATTTGAAGGAGGTTTCCATGGTAACTGTCTCCCATCACACAAGAGCCTGTCCCCGGGATATTTCAGGATTGCTAATATCTGCTTTCCCAGGCAGCCACTGTGTTGTGACGGTGACATCGTGACCAGTTTTTTTGGCAGGGGAGGAGAGTAGGGGTGCAGGAGAGAGGAACAGGAGGTGTTGCCCCCCAAAAAACAAGGTCAAGTTCCTGCCTGTACCCTGTTTTCCCTGCCCTCCAGGCAGACCTCCATCCCAAAGGGCTCCAGCAGCCAGGCGATGGTTTCGCTTGGACTGCGGACCTGATCTGGGGAGCACTCTCAAGACAACACAGCCCTCACTGGGCCAAGCAGAAGCAACGTGTCCATGCAAGGCTCTCAGGGTCTCAGACTCTGCAGACAGGACATGGCAGAGGGTATAGGCTCAGACCCCTGCTCACATCCATCACCGACAAACGAGGCCCTGCAGAAAAGCGAAGCAAGGGGTCAGCTTAGACCACATCCCAAACCAGACCCCAAAGAGCCCAGCACCAGTGCCGCAGAGTAAGCATCCCCCAGCTGCAGGGCATCAAAACAGGATCAGAAATACCATCGTGGCATGCAGGAGCAGACGATGCTCTCCTTCAGCTTTCTCAGCATTAAGCCGTAGCGGGGTGGCCAGAATGTGGCAAACAAAAAATCTTCCCTTATCTAGACAAATCCTTCAGGCTCCAGAGTGCTGCTGCTCTGGGTGAGCCGCCGGCCACAGCTAGGCTGGCTGCAGAGAAGCCAGAACCCGGCAATTTGCAAGTAAAAGAGCAACCAGTCTTAAATGACAGAGCCATCACCACCCAGATGCTGCCTTAATCCTGCCAGGCAAAATTTCCTTCATTTGAAGGACTGCTCAGCAGCGAGACTCTGAGAGAGATGATTTCAGATCCTCCATTTAGCTGGCTAAGCAATCATTAAAAAAAAAAAAAAAAAAGGGTAGGAAACAGGCTGCGGCCCAGGAGCAAATTCCACCGGCGTGAGAAGAGCAGGGCAGAGGTGAGATAGCGGCAGCAGGGAGGCGTGCGGCTGCCACTCCATCACATGGACCACAGCCAATTCCTGGGGGTAAATCATGCCTGCAAAGCTTTGGGGGCCTTCGAGGAGCACCCGCGCAGGCAGCCCAGTCCCTGAAACTGGGACAGGTCTCAGCACAGGAATGAGAGCAAGCCTGAGCATCCCTGCCAGGATGTGGTCTGAGAAATCAAGACCGGGAGCGATTAAAGGGGGCTGGGAGCATTGCTCTGCACATCCAGCCAAAACAGGGTGCCAGGCCCCCACAGGCCCACCTGCTGAGGACCAGTCCCCTGCCCACCCTGCCAGGCCCTGATGTCCACCACAGAAATGCCAAGCAGCCCCACAACCCGCTCCCCCGCTGCTTTCTGGGTCAGCGAGATCCCCTCCCAACCCCTCTGCCGCTGGAGCCGGCTGGATGCACGGTTGCTGTGGCAACGGGTTCCCAGAGACAAAATCCCTATTTCTTTTTTTTTTTTCCTTGGTTAAGAAAAAATATACAAGAGGCCCTATACATCCCCTGTGTCCCTGAAACCTGCACTCCCAGTAGGAAGGCGGGTCGGTGATGGGCACAGCATGGGGGCAAAGTGTCCATAAGGATGGGGATGTGCACCCTGTGCCTCCCTCCTGAGCCTCGGTCACCCCTGGTTTGGCCATGGGGAACCCCATGCTCCTCCCAGGGATGCTGCCTGCTTTCCTGCCCCATTTTCCACCCCAGCCACTGGGTTTTAAGGGCTGCCCCTGCTCGTAGCTGAGGCTGGTGCTGGGCTCCATCACCTGCAGGAGAGTGTGTGACCAAGCATGGGAGGGTGCACTCGGTGGCTCAGTGGCTCTGAGCAGGTCACCTCACCCATTCTGGCCCCATCCTTCTGCTGGAAAAGGGATGTGGGGAGGTCAGGTTTACATTGTGTGGCCAAAAGCAAGGGCAGGAACAGGGTCCCACCAGCAGTTTGCACCCAAACCCTATCAGATGAGCCTGTCCTGTCCCACCAGATGCTCCAGGGCAGGTCCAGGGCAGGATGCATCCCCTCAGCAGGTCCCTCTCTGCTTTGCTGGAAGCTCTGCAAGCCCCCAGGCCTTGGTGGCACCCCTTGGGTCACGCTGGCCTCTGCTGCCAGCACCCAAGAGGACATCTCCGGTGCAAAAAGCAAGCACCAAAACATCAGAGAGGGAAGGAGGTGCAGCAGCACTGAGGTCTCAGTGATGGACTGCGTTTGATGGAGAAAAAAGGAAGCGGCAAGCGATGGTGAGGGAAACATCTCACACCACAGACTGGGCAGCCAGCAGTGCTCTGGATGATACGGACAACATCCCACCACTAGCACTGACCACTCCATGAGGGTGTAGAAGAAGGTGGCACCTCTGGATTTGCAGGAGGTGTAAACCCCAAAGCATCCATCTCAAATTCACCCCACAGCAATGGGAACCAGGCTTAGGACCCTGGCCAGGCAATCAACTGCTGGCAGCAGAAGGGAATTAAGTGCATCCCACTGTCAGGGCAGGTTTTGCCAAGGGGCAGGAGGGCTGCCGAGATGGGGCGTTTCAGGGTCCCTTCCCCACCCCAGGTCCTGGCGCAGGTCCTTCCCCCCCAGTGATACCCCTGGCTATCCTCCAAGCTGCCTGGCAGGGAGGTGCCAACAGCCACCCCCTTGGCCAGGCATGTGGGAGCATAGATCATACCACCAGGTTTCAGTGCATGCGACAGTGTCCAGGATCAAAGCCAAGTTCAATTAATGGCTCACAATCTTATTAGAGAAATTATTTCAGGATCTTGAGTAAAAGTCCAATATATCCACTCCATTCCATTAGTCAGGCTCATTTAGTAATTCAATCAATCTAAGCAAGGCAATTGAGCTCCTCTGGTATAATTTAACTCAGTTATTCTCTAGGTACTTAAGAATTTCTTAATATTTGCTCCATTATTTTGCCATTACACCTATTTCCAGGTGCAAGGTTCACACTGGAGCGATGCTGTGGGTCTTGCTGTGGGACCAGACCCACTGCAGCCCTCTGCCATGCCCTGGTCTCACAGGATGGGGACATGTGATGGGGAAGGAGAGCTCCAGTGGTGATACCGGGTGCTCTTGCCTCCCTTGGAAATGAAGTTGAGCTGCGGACCAGCACTGAAACACCCCAAGACCCCCTTTCCCTCCGTGGAGAGCTGGGACCAAAGAGCTGCCCTGTGTGCCACCAGCTTTAGGACCCACAACCGGTGTCCAGACCCAAGCGAGAGGAGCAAGGCCAAGTAACCCCCAACCAAAACCCAACAGGATGCTCTTCTTACTTGACGTGGAAGTGGGAAAAAAAAAAAAAAAAAAGGATAATGCAATCCTGCATCCCTTTGGCTCCTGCTTCCCTGCTCTGGGGCCATTTAGAAGCTGCGGGTTGAGGGCAGACGGGGGGGGGTCACTGTCTCCCACAGTCTGCAGCAGCGGGGAGACATGTGGGATGAGGATGAGAGCCGACGGGTGTCACATCTCGCCACCTCCCTGCACAGCCTGAAAGGAGAGCTGGGGCAGGCAGGCATGCTGGCAGCCCATCACTCCGATTAACAGCAGCCTGCATCCCCATGGCGGTCTGTCTCACATCCCCACAACCCCCCATGCTATCCCCCGTTATTAACCCAGGCAAGTCATGGCTAGAGCTTCCACCAGCACAGTCAAGAGCTTAGCAGAGATTTAACAAAAAAAAATTGATTAGGTATTTCAGGGAGATATTCAAGAGCAGTTAAATATGCCCAACTCATCGGTGCCTTTGAAAAATCTCACCCCTCTAAAAAATTAGAATTGATTTTGTATTTAAAAAGGAATCTATTTAATTTAAAAGTAAGATAATTTGAAATCATGACAGCTTGTATTAAGGCCTGAGTTTATGATAATCTATTAAAGTCATTGAAGTTAAGAACCTTCTCCCATCCTCTGCTGCCAAGGCTCCCATGAGGGTGATGGGGAGGGGGAAAGTCAGGGGGCGAGGGGCTGCACTATCCCTGTTTCAGGGCACAGCAGCTGGGCTGGAAACCAGGGAGGCAGAAAAAGCTCCTTCAGCTCCTCCACACTCAGGAAAAAATAAAACAGGACATGAGAAACCATCTGGTATTTCAAGATCTTGAATTATCCAGTGCCCAGAAAGCACGGGTTTGACCCGTCAGCTCCACTTTCTCATTCCTCAAGTCCATTTTATGGACAAAACTGCATTTCAAGACTTTGCTTTTCAAATACCTAGTGCATTACTTGGGTGAAGGAGTCAAAGATGCTGTCTTTCACACACTTTTTAATTGCATTGCAAATCTCTGCTGAGCCCAAGGGGCCACAGGAAGCTAGGATGCTAATAAATACCCAGCTCGTTGGTTTGTTACCTGCGAAGGATGGGGCCCAAAAAGATTAGCAGCCTGCAGGAGTGTTAATCCAGTTAATGACATATCAAATGTGGCTGGATGCTGCCGAGCCAAGCAGCAAGGAAGAAGGGGGTGTGAAGGTTAGTGGACAGAGTATATTGAGCTGCTAATTAGCATTTCTTAATGGCCAATGACCAGCGAGACTTGGCCTCCCTTCAGGAAAAAATACAACTAACGCAACAAACACAAAGCGAGATGGAAGGTGACCATTTCAAATGGAGGCTTTCTTGATTTAAAACAGGATGCAACCAGGCACCTTTAAATGCGGGCAGCCCAGCACACACCAGCGAGCAGCCCCGTCCCCGCTCCCACGCCCTCACTGCCTGCCGAAAATTCAGGAGGTGGGAAAAAGCCTTGCAGCAAAACAGGGTGGATGGTGTCAAAGGCCCTTTGAGGGCGTGCATATAAAACCGTGTGCGTTTTTATGGGTACAAGCACAAAAGGTGATGCACGTGGGGACTGCGTGACACTGAGCTGCTCCTGAGGAAACGCGGGCAGCGAGGCAGCACGTGCATGAGAAGGCGGCAAGCACAATTAAAAGACGCTCCGTTCGTTAGCAAAGGGAGCTGCAAAGCAGCTGAAAGCCCTGACCAAGTGCGTCCCCTCACTATAAACTAGGGTTAGCAATCCCCCAAAATATCCCTCTGCTTTCAGAGGAATGTGGGAACAGCCACAGGGTCCCCACATTTGGGAGGGTTCAGTACCAATGCACTCAACACACCTGGCTCTGGCACTGGGACAGCTGTGAGGGGGGATGACACCCAAAAGCGGCGCATGCAGAGCAGGCAACAAGCAATGTCTCACCCTCTTGGGTAAAGATAAATATAAAGCTAAAGCCGCAGGGCAGCAGATCAGGGCAAGCCAATGCAAACGCATCCCCTCCAGCCCCCAGCCGCTCTACAGCTCACCCGCTACCTGCAGCGGGGAGAAGCAAACTCGTGAAGGGGATGAACGGCGGTCCCCACACATGACTTTCCCACCGCCCCCCACAGACCTCAAGGTCGGGCAGACAGTTCCCGGGTCCCCATCACCCCCGCTGGCACAGGTGAACCCCAGCAGAGCTTGGCTTGGGGGGGTCCATCAAAATCCCTGCCACACCACCCACCGGCAGGGAGAGGATGCCCACAACCTCTGCGCTCATCAGGTTGATTATGTTATCAGAGCACCTCATCGGGGTGGGGAATGACAGCCATTTTTGGGGTGCCCAGTTCAACACACACTCCCAGCACCCTATTTTTAGCAAGCAACATATGTGGATCTCCAAAGACCCCAGCACATCTCCAGCTGGGGGAAAAACCTTGACCCATGTGCCCATTGGTGGGATGCCCGGCTTGGCCACCACGGCAGGGAGGCGCACCAAGGCGGGAGAAAGCACTCACACTGCTCTCCACAAACGCCAGCTGAGCTTGAAAGCACNAGCGGGATGACACCCAGATACTCTTGGGCTCCCCAGTCCTGACCCTTTCCTGGCTGCTCTCCTCTCCCCTTCCCCTGCCACAGTCCCAGCCTGCCGCAGCCACCTCCCCACACACTTCTGCCGTCTTCATGGGGAAACCGAGGCATGGAGCAACCTCGAGTGAGTTGCTCAAAAGCCCATGTGGCAAAGCCAAGGTGCCACTACCAGGAGCACACATGGAGCACTGCCTGCCCTTCACAGTTCTCAAAGCCCACACCCAGGACCTCCCCAGCCCTGGGGCAGCACCCTAGGGTCCAGTCTAAGCCCGTGCCAGCTGGTAGGGCAGCTCCCCTTTTCTGTACACAGGCCCTGGATGCGAAAACCACCAAAAAAAGAAGGAGCAGTCACTCAGCTCCCTCCCCACTAAAGACACCCTGAACCAGACCTGGCGTACAGACACAGAGGCGAATGTGGGGATTATCCACCGCTCCGACACGTTATTGTACATTCAAACAGAACAAGGTGGGCAAAATTAATGTGTCTGGGGTTTGCTGGGAACGGCGCAATCAGCACTGCATGAAGCCAGGTTCCTGGAAGGATGCTAAAATGCACCCTCTAGCTATGCACAAGCCTTGTGGAAACATAAACAGCCACCGACACTGGTTCCACGCATCAACCCGACATGGCCACATCCCTACTGAGTGCACAGCACCAGCAGCGATGCTCTCTGCCCACAGGTTTATTGGGCTGCGGGCTCTCTGGCTCCAGAGGATGCAGCCTCTGAGTTACTAAGACTGGGTCTTGCAAGACCTCTATGCACTTCAGGCCTTCTGCCATGCAAAAGCAGCGCCCAGGTTAATAATACTAATACTAATAACACCACCACCGCCACCCACACGTGACAAAGCAGCACAACAACAACAACAACAATAATAATAATAATAATACCCACACATGGCAAAGTGGCCATGCCAGCTTCAAAGCAAGTCCTTCTCTGGCAGGAGGGAGATGTAACATGGCATTTCCAAGGAGTCACCAAGCTAAAACTCTGGCAAACAGGGAGCCTGTGAGGTGGCCTGTCCTGCCAGCCCAGCCTCCAGCCGCAGCATCCCAGAGCGGGGGACTTGTACCGGGACCACTTCTGTGTCTCCACAACCTAAACCCCTGCATGCCCGGGGCCGGTGCAGCTCCATGCACACACAGGCTCTCAGGGGACCGATGTCCCAGGCAGCAACACCCAGGAGAGCCCGACTGCCACCAGGACATCAGGGTGCACTGACACAGGGGCCAGCCATCCTCGTATTTGTCTGGTGGCCTTAAGCAGAAGGAGGTGAAAGCAAACCCCTGCCCAGCATCATCAATGCCAGCCCTGGGTGCAGCAGGGACTGTCAGGGTGGGTGGGTCCTTTCCTGCACTGCCCAGTGTATTGCACCTCGTAGATTTGAAAAATCCCAGGGGAAATCCTCGCAGTACCAGCCAGGAGCCATGCCTGGGGACCCCCGCCTGACCAAAGCCACGCAGCCCCGCCCAGATGCTCCCTGCTGGCAGCATCCCAGGCCCTGGGGCCCATCGGGGTCCAGCTCCCTGGGAGCGGGTCTGAGGGGAGCGGGGGACAAGCACCAGTGTCGCCTTTGGGGCCTCAAGGCGGCGCGGGGCTGGCGGCCATGCCTGCGCGTCCCCTGCATCCGCCGCGCTGCCACCCCGTTGCCACAGCAACGCTCTCTGGCCTCCGCCGCAGCATCCCGCAGCACAGGGGACCAGGGTGGCAGCTCAGGCCACTGCCCTATCCCTGCATGGCCCCTGGCCTTGAGCAAATCATCCTGGGTGTCCCCGNCCTCCTGCCTCTGCCTTTCTCACAGGAGAAGGAGGATGCCTATGCAGTGAAGCGATGCCCCAAGCGCACACAGCACCCGGGATTCAGGGATTTTTTTGTGCATGGAAGGGTCTGGGAGCCAGGGAGGTGATGAACCGCTGGGGAAAAACAGATTGGAGACACCATTATGCTCTGCCCACATACAAGGGTGCAGAGGGGAGCAATGCCACGCAAAACGACACGCCAGTGACTTATTTTTGGGACAACACCCAGACAAAGGTGGCATTTTAAAAATTTCACAGGGCACCCGAGGTGCTGCGGGAGCAGTGACGGATGGGCAAGGCTTGCAGGAGGAGTGCACAGCTGCCGTGGGGCTGCTAGGAAAGCGACGGAGGCGTTTGCCCAGGGTGGGGGGTTACATGCAGATGGTGGTAGGAAGCTGGTATTCTGCACAAATATCACTACAAATTTAACATCTCAGTGACTTGTTCTGGGTGGCACAGAGGGAAGCGGGTCCCTGTGCACAAGTGGCAGAGGCCTTGCTCTGATCACAGTATAAAGAAAGCAGCAAATTGTTGTCTTTTTTTTGGTGGATGAAAAACTGAAGAAGCCCATCAGATTTGGGCAGATGTGCCTTACATGGTGGGTGAAGCACAGAGGCCTGGCTAGAGCAGGTGGGAACCACCTGGACCATGTGAGCAGGCCAAAGCCTAAAACCTGGGGTCAGGAGTACTGGAGACAGCACATACAGGTGGGGTGGGAAATGCTGGGTGCCGGCGTATTTTTCCACCAGGCTGCAGGGAAAGTGACTCTGCTCGGGGACCGACAAAGCAGAAACCCTCACCTCCAGCCAGCTACACTGAAAGCAGACTGCGGGCCTCCTGCCAGCACGAGCCGCCGCTGGCGGTGCACCGAGCTGGAGACAAGCCCCGCGGATGCCAACCCAGGGATGCACCGAGCACCCCGGGCCGGCAGCATCCCCACGGCATCCAGTCCGGTGCTGCAGCTGGTGCCCAGGATGCGGCGGCGGGGTGAAGCGGCGCCGGGGCCGAGATGCGGCAGGGTACCCGCACGCCGGTGCCGCAGGGAGGAGCCCCGCAGCCGGGGATGCTCGGGGCCCGCTGCCGGGAGGGGAGGGGACCCGCCGCGTACCGGCGCTACCCGCAGGCCCGCCCGGCGGCTCACCCAGCACGAAGTAAGGCAGCTCCGTGTTCTCCAGGTCATCCACCACCACCATCTCGCCGGGGAAGTCGTTGCGTACGGAGAAGAGCAGCTTGGGCTCGGCGGCCGAGGAGCCGTGCATGATGCTGAGGTCGTTCTCCCGCAGGAAGGGCAGCGCCGACACCGTGATGCTCTTCAGCTTACACTCCAGCTCCTTGGCCGCCGCCTCCGCCGCCGCCTC
>VZTL01048369.1:0-29562 GCA_013400535.1 Scopus umbretta
GCACTATGCAACTCCAGTGCTGGAGCCTGCATGAGCCCAAGTGTACCCCAGCCAGATGGGTGAACACCACACGCTCACAGTCCTGTAAATGCCTGAAGTGCTGGATAACTGTCGGTCACCACGCAATGGAGGGACGAGGTCAAACTCCCAAAGAGCTAGTGGAAAGAAAGGTAACCACAAATTCCCTGCTCCCTCATATCCGAGGTTCTAAAGGTATAAAATGTCCTGAAAGGGCTCCTGCACTGTGAGATGGAGAAAGCAGCCAGAAAAGGCAGCAGACTGATGGGGTGAGGGAAATGACCCCATAGCTTAGCCTGAAAACACCGGACACAATTCTCACTTACATATTAACTAATTATAACTGTTTGTTCATTTTTAAAGGAATGACTATTTAGACAGTCTATATAAACAGTTCCATTTTCAGCTGCACTCACGGATGTTCATGGGACAACCTCTTCTAGAAGTAGTCTGTATGCACACATGCAAAAGATATTTAACTATATAACTTCAGGTATCTCCTTTTAAAAACACTGGCTGATCTCTATCAGCTCATGAAGGTGGAGTTCTCTTAAGTATTTGCTTCCAAAGAGTCTCTGATATAAAGCAAAGGCTGACTGTGATGGTGGAAGAATACTACCCACCTTTTAGATATGGTGGTTTCCATCACAGGGCTCAAGAGCTGCCTTCACAGAGGCAGTTGTCCATATTTTATGAATAAGGAGGAAGACATCAGGGTAAGGCAAGTTACCGAGACATACAGTGAAACAGCAGCCAAGCTAGTCCTGAAGTCCACATCTTCTGAGTTCTCCATCCACACTGAATCTTAGATATGCTCAAAAGACAGACTTGTTGCAAAACACAAACCCAGTTGACTTTCAAATTCTTCACAACAAATGACAATTTCATCAAAATTTTGATTTGAAGGGAGAGAAAAGGGAAAATGTTCAGCAAAATTGAATCAAGGCATTCCAATATTTCCAGAATTTTGAGTTCTCCTTCCTTTCCTTTTGTTTTGAGTTTCTTTTTTATTTTCTTTTTTCAAGTATGGTTAAGTACATGCTATGTATACTGTTATAATTAAAAGAACAAAACTGAAATGAAATGTTTTTATTGACCTGAAAATTTACCTCTTTCATATTCTTCTCAGTTCTGAAATTTGAAGTTTCAGTCCAAAGCAGCATGAAAACAAAAATCAAAAGAAAAAATCTCAGCTCCTCCAAAAAGCAGGTCTCTGGTTTCCACAGTACTCCCTTCACTTACTTGCATTTTCTACCACCCTCTCCACAGCTGCTCTTAGTAGATTGCAGCACAATAAAATTAATCTTCAACAGAACTACCTCTACTTCTGAAAACACTCTTTGCCTAAAGTAAATGTCCCAAAGGAGATCTATTTTCAAAAACATTCTCCCACTTAAAACTGCTGATTGGCAGCATCAGAAGAGAGGAAACAAAAAAGATGGACTGTTTAAAGTGGTGGATTTTTTCCTTAAGCATTTCTGTAAAGGAAATTAATTACTATTTTGGCTATGAGTTAGAGATCAGCAGCCTCAAACTTTGAACAGACGTGTAAGAACTGATAATAAACAAAATCAGAGAATCAAAAAAGGAAAAAAAAAAGTTTGAAGAGACCTCTGGAGATTGTTTAGTCCGGTCCCCCTGCTCAAGCAGGGTCAACTATCACAGGTTGTCCAGGACCATGTCCAATCAGATTTGGAACATCTCCAAGGATGGATACTTCACAGTATCTCTGCAGCAAGCATCAGGAGGTCCCTCTTCAGTTATCAAACCTCAAAGACATCAAGCTCGACACATCAAAAAGAAGCCAAAATTTAAATACTCTAACAACTCATGTAAATGGGTAACAGGGAAACAGTCCTAAATATCTCTAAGTATTTCATCAGTCACCTTTAAGATGATTTATTTAGATTTTGGCAGATGTAGACTCTCTATTTTTAGCTTTTTATAAAAACTATTTCAGAGTGCTCATAATTCTTTACTGTGCTGTCCTGTTTAGCTTTCCAGGACTGTGTCTGGGTTAAAAAAAAAAGAAGTAGCAGTAGTATTATTATTTTTGGAAACATGTATAACCCAGAAGGTAGGATCAATATTATGGTACCAAACCTCAGAAATACACTTACAAACAATTTTCCAGGAGTTGATTAAAAACATGTTAATCAACATCATGTGGGATTTGACTGAATGCCACTTGGTTGCACATAAAATATTATTGAATGAGTTGAGTAAATTCAAATTTATGAATATTTGTATAATTTTATGAGAACATGCAAACCCTTCACCTGCCATGGATTTAGGTTAGTCTCCCTTGTTCAGCTTGTTAGAAACGAGCATCAACATTAAGGATCAGTCATGCTCCTTTTTCTCGCTTTCTTTTTTATTCTTTTTAATGGTAAGTTCTCTTGTTTCTCCTCTTCAACAACTTTATGTCCTGAGCTGCAAGGAAGAAATTTTCATCCATTTAACTGCAACAGAGTTACTAGTGAACTTCACCAATGTCTGTTTGTTTTACATCAGCCCAAGTCATACTTCATGGAAATGCTTTAGCTCAGCTAAGAAATATCCAAGAAAATTAGGCTACATTGAGTTAAATCAATGGAAGTAGCTGTATTCAATCTAGTTTATATTGCTGAGTCAGAATTTCTGCCACTAGCAGGGAAAGGGAACTAACTTTTTTTTCTAAATAAACAATCTGAGTTACTGATTCATTAAGGAGGTAAAACAAAACCTGTACAAGTAGGGTTTTTATTAGTCAATACCTTGCGTTGAAACACTGCAAAATACGCAGTCCATACCTTCAATATAAAAAAATGGGGTTTTTTTCCTAGTGATATCTCTAACTGAAGTTTACTATCTTAGTGTAAAAACCTTGTGAAGACCAAACACAAGTATTTTTTTACTTTTATGTAGTTTGACAACTATGCTATATGTAGCCATTACATCAACTAGTTACACAAGGTCAAAAACATGTTAAGAATAAACTTGTTTGCTACTAGCAGGATATACAGAAAGTAAACTAGGCCTCCGATATGCAATCTTGTTATACAGCTAGTTAGAACACCTTAAGATCATACCAATAAATATTTTCCAGATGACATCATAAATGTTTTCAAGGTCATCTGTACCTGTGTTTGCATTGAGGCCTTTGCTTACAGTTGTAGTGCTTTTTCGAAAGGATTCCCCCAGTTTTGCAGCTTTCTGCGCATTGGTGCAATTTTGGTGCAATTGCAGCAGATTGCTTTCAGAGGCACCAGCCTGGAAGCTCTGTTCAGAGGGGGGTCACGAGGGCGCAAAACAGTGACCAACACCGCTTGAAGCTTGACAGCTTCAAGCCATGTGCAAGGGGGAGACTTTTTCTCCAAGGGACTGGACAAAATCTAGTCCAAAGGGAAAACCCAGAATCACCAGCAGTGTAGATGTGAGGACTCACCACCGGTTGCTTCATTCCCCTGACTCATTCATGCTGTATCGAATCATTTGCTAATGTAGGCACAGCCACTGAAGGTTTCTCAGTAATTAAGACTTACAATCTAGGCATTCGTGGTTCTGTGAATACCACAGGTTTGCTAGCATGGCCATCATTTTTCTGAGGTCTGGCAGGCAAGTGGTAGAACCACCTCTGGAGATTTCAAGAAGGGTTGTCAGGAACAGACTGCATACATGTCCCTGGTTGAACTGAACTGGCTGCAACAATATATCAGTCTATCCAGGTCCCCACCTGGCACAGCACTCCATCCATCTTGCACATGGATTGAACTGGACATAAGATGGTGTCTGCCCTTTTTTTATTTTGTCACTGATTTTAAAGATGTACTGTTTCAATGAGGTCCTGAGAAGAAGCAAGACTGAGGAGGTGAATATTATCTTTAAAGGACTGTAAACAAGAAGTTATCCTAATTTCTCAGAGAGGCCAGGGACATGGATCTGTCACCTAATACAGATATAACTCCTATTTCTCTACTCCTGTTTCTGTATTTTCTTCTCCTATTTCCTATTTCAAAGGCCCTTAACCAGAATTATTGAAGCAGTGCATAGCTTATCCAGGAAAAATTTTGCTCACTGTGAATTCACATAATGCTTTTTATTTTGTCTGAAAAGTCTCAAAGTTTCTCTTTGATGTACCTAGTGATGGCAGCCTTTCAGTTCAGATGCAACATATTTCAATCTGTTGTGCTTGAACACGAGGGAGGCCTTGAATATAGGGAGGCAAATGTTCAAAACCCATCAGTAATTTTTAATGCTTCAGCTTTCAAAATTGCAAAACTTTTCAGTATGCTTTCATATATCTTGACCAATTGTTAAAGGTTAGAACTATTTTTCAGTAGTTTATATTAACATTTTAATATGGGCTTGTAAATACAGATGAAAAATTAACCTTTCATTTTCCTTTAGTACAAAGTCTATTTTTAAATCATTGAGGGATTTGTTTTAAGGCATTTAGCTAAAACAGTCTTCAAATAGTTTATTTTCATGAAAGTTTCATGGCAAAACTTAATGTGATGATAATGCTTTCAGAGACTTAATAAACATCTTAGATTGCTAAAGAATCTGTAATGCTTTCATTACCAAGTCCTTTTGTTTCTCTAGTAAAAATACTATCAGGAATCTTAAAACAAAAAGTGGTGGTATTAAGACAAATAGTATCTTGTAAAGGATACAGTGTTTTGGGGTTTTTTTATAAGAATTCTTATAATCTATAGTATTCATTTCTTTTTAAGTAACTACTGCCAAGCTTGGTGTCTATAAAACACCTCTCCTGAGATCTGATGTTTGATCCCAGCAAACAGGAGATTGCTGTTTTCATTCCCAAACAGAAATGTAATTGCATTATCATAAAAGTCACATTGCTGTTGGCTGTTTCGCAAATGACCATGGATGTCCTCTTGACCCCAAAGGTGGCATCTAATGTAAAAGATTTCCATATAACAGAAATAACTCCCTCTACTCATGTCTGCAGGATGAAAGCAGCAAAAATCCCACCATAAGTATACTTTAGCATCAGAAAAAAACATAACTCAAAGTATCTTAAAATATTTGTTTTGTTTTAAGACCACAGTAAAATAGGGAAAATAGTTACCAGCAAATAGAAAGGAAAAGGTCATGATCTTGGTTACTGGTGTGAAAATCTAAACTCGTTCCAATAAAACCAGTGGAAGTACATCCAGTGCTGCAGCTGAAATCAGAACTGGGATTGAAAGCATCTTTTAAACACCAGAAGCAACAGCAAAACCAGAAATTATCATTGTTAGCCTGCTTTCCTAAGAAGAGGAAGTGCACACAAACATGCCGTATCTGCCTGTCTGTCTGTCCCATCCTCAGTACCCTGGAGGCCACTGATCCATTTTAAGAAGATTTAACAAAGCAGTTTTAATTTCCAAGAGGATGTGTCCCTGTGTGTTTCCCTGAAATCAGATGAGGGAAAGAGAATACTACTGCCTACGTGGACCAAGACCTGCGATCATGGCTTGGTAAACATGGCTGGGCCAGCTCTGCCCCTCAGGGACTGCTCACACACCTTACCATGTGCTGAAACCTTCGCTGAAAGCTGTGCACTCCACAAGGGTTTCAGAAGAGGGAGTCCCTGCCCCAGGTAGATGTGTTGCAGTGTAGACAGGCGGTCATGCAGCTGCCCAATTTCTCTTCTCTAAGTTGTGCAGAAGTGTTGCATCAGGTGGTGCTACATCAGTGGGATCCCTGCCCTCCTCTTCCTCTTCCTCTTCCCCTCAGTGAGCTGCCTGGCCTGACACAAAGTCTTGCTGTATAAATAAGCATGATTTAAAACAGGGATGGAGAAAGGATATTCTTGTTATTCCTATTTTGTAGCAAGGCTCAAAGTCCCTGAGTTAGACAGGGCCTTAAGGGAGAGTCAGTGGCAGAGCTGGGAGGTAAACATAGAAGCCAGAATCACAGCCCATAACTACAGGTAAACTCTCTCACAAATTCCTCGCTATCTGCTGTGGGAGACAAAATAGATATCTGAGAAAATGGGTAAGTGCACAGCAAATTTCAGCAACACTAGATATATGGCAGTCAACAAAAATCCAGTATAGCTGGCATTCATGATGTATTTCTGGTAGGACTTGCTGGCACTCCTTAGCCACGGTTTAACTAGACACAACCCTGGTTAGCTGAAGATGTCCCTGTTTGGGGTCTGCACACTTGCAATGCACTTTGTGCCCCAGCAATAAACAAAAGAAGGACCTGATAATCTCTGGGATGTTGTGCTGGTTTCTAACATCTCCCTTCCCAAATCCCTTCCTGTTTTTGCCACAGGTGGGTGCGCTGTAGGTGTCTGGAAAGCCCTATCCTCAGAGAAGGAGTCTCCAGTTCTGCATCATCCTCCAGGACTTGGTTTCAGTTCCCTCATGGAAGAGCCCTGCAGCCGACCTAAAGCACAACATCTTCCCAATGGGAGGCAAACAGCAGTATTGCAGCCCCCTATGTGCAACCACAGGCAGCTCTCATGGGCTCTTATCCCCTGCACCTGAGGTTCAGAAATCATTCCCATACAAGACCTGCTGGGGTGTCTTAATGCTGCTGTTCAGTGATTTTAATCAGGAAGATGCCGGCATCTCTGCTGTGGTGGCAAGGCTACACCCATGGGTGGAGATGTCCCTGCTGCACTGAGCAGGTCCCATCCTTGCTGCTCTGCTCAGGTGGCTAGTGGTACTTCAGGCAACGTGCAGACAGTTCTGCTAATAGATATATAGATTCCTCCATGGCTGCTGATAGATATATTTCTGTTATACATACGGCTGTCTCTGTCTCCTGCAAGAATGGAAATTAGTTTATTTCTCAGGCCAGATGCCAAAGGATTAGAATTTATCGGCAGACTGCAGGGTCACTTGCTCCATGACTTAATTTAGGCAATTTTCCACTACACCATAGCCAACAACGGCTTAAGTAAAATACTTTGTTTGTATTGAACAGGCTTTGTTCTGTGAAATTCTTTTTCAGCCCAAAAAACTGATATTCTTTTTCAGTTTGGGTTCAGTTACTGCCCTCATTGTACTGTTCACTGCCCCGGCTGGCCTCTTCCCTTCCTTCCTGGTGAAGGGTAAAGCATTCCTCTCATGCTTCCTTCTCCTCCTGGGGGCTGCTGCCCTGGGCCCATTGTCCAGGTGCTTTGGGGCATCTAGAAGGGATGGACAGGAGCAGCCTCAGGTGGGATAATGCTGCTTGAGGAAACCAACTCCTCATCCCATGTGAGAAACTGGAGATAAAACCAGGAGCTTTTGCAACTTGGGACCAGTTTTTGTGTAGCACACTCCTGCAAGCAGTGCTGCCTTCAGTTTCAGACAAATAAAACTAATCCAAGTATGCTCGCGTGGATCCATACACTTTATCTCTATCCTCTGGAGTGTCTGCAAGAGCTTGCCTTGTGTTGTGGTTGGACTAAAGGGTAGCTCTGTTGTATCACAGGAGGTCAAAAGTTGCTGTATGCCTCACTGGCCCAGCTGGTTGGCACAGGTGACACAACCCATAGGCAGCACGGCACAAAGATATACTATTGCTAGCAGCCTGTCCTTGTTTCCACATGTATAGGGGCAGGTTTCTCCCAAAGGCTACAACATGTCTCAGATAGCAGTCTCCAGTGGTTCTGCTCCTGCCAGAAATGACGAGCACTTCCACTTGAAAGACTGAAATCTCATCACAACCAAAATTTCTCAGAGCTCAGTGGGTGCCATAAATCCCTGCTTGCTTTATTCAGGTGGGTGATAACATTGCTTTTAACACCTCTAGTACTACAAGAAATGCAAGCAGGGGACTCTGAGCAACCTGATCTAGCTGAAGATGTCCCTGCTCATTGCAGAGGGTTTGAACTAGATGACCTTTAAAGGTCCCTTCCAACCCAAACTATTCTATGATTCTATGATTTTATGATTCAACTTCATATGAGCAAAAATATGAGCTATTTCAAATATCAGCCTTTTTATATCTGGCCCTCAGATTAGAGGGGAATTTGTGCCCTATATTTAAGACATAGTGTTGCATTTCTGCCTCTGCTATCACAATATTCCTGTCAGCTAAAGCGTCTTTTGGCATGCTACAGCAATTATACATTTATCAGCCAAATCAGTTTCCAGTTGAGAGAAAAAATTGATTTTTCTTGGGAGCTTCAGAGTATTTTAAATAACAGGGTGATTCCCTAGAATATACAGATGAGCAATTACCACCTTTAAATCATGCACTGTATGTTACTGCTCCCATGAATAATGTATATGCCAGCTAGCATTATAAAACAAAACAGTGCTACATCACAATCTAGTCCAGGTGACCTGAAGATACTGGTGTCCTTGGCAGAAGGGGAAAAACATAGCAACAATCCTCACTCAGATGCCCAATACAGGGCAACATGTCCATAGCAAGGGCGGATTCTCACTATCTACATGACATGTCTACAGTGAAGAGGTCTGAGTTAGTGCTAGTAACTGTATGCTGCCTTTTATAATTACTGAAAACAAATAGGCAATTTCAGGGTGCAATTTCTATGGTTAGTTTAATGTTTACTTTATGATGAGATGGTGCAATGAATCCTGTCTACTCACTCTGAAAATGTGCTTCTGTCAGCCAGTGGGAGAAGGCTCTGAGGAAAAGACATACACTGCTTTTCCAGACCATTTTTTTTCCCCCTAAATTTCTCACTGTCTTTTCCTTCCACACAGACTTCAGGGAAATATCCTAGAACTAGTGGGTCAGGATTTGATCCCTTCCAATGGAGAACAAGAAGGTGAGAAACACTGCAGGTCCCAGGCAGGCAAAGCTGTCAGCCACACAGGCTGTTTACCAACCCTTTGTCCTACACTTCAAACCTTTACTATTTCCCACAGGCTGTTTTAAAACAAGCAGAAAAATAATTGCCTGAGGAGCTAAATGGCTTTCCAGTCAGTAAATATACAGTTCACAAACCCCAGGTCTTTTATTGACCCATCTATACTGATACACTTGTGTGTGGGTCAGATTCTCAGCTGCTGTAAATGGACTTGGCGGCATGGATGTCCCTATTTCGTGATCTGACAGCAGTTCGGTCCTCCAACAGGAGCAGGTTAGCAAGTCCTGCACATCAGAATGGTTTGGCACTGAGGCTTTTCACTGATGTAAAATTAAACTCCATTCAAGCAAACTAGTAAATTTTGCCTGTGGATGGAAAAGGGACAAATGGTTTTCTAGACAACAATATTCTCCGACATTTATATCACTCGGTGAACTATTGTTTCCTGAAGTAATTGCAGTAATGAGGAAGGGAAAAACATCTTTTTCTTGGTAGAGGGTCAGAGGACCCTACTGAGGAAAACACTGTCATAAAGAAAGTATTTTACAATCAAGTAGCCAATTATGCTGAAACGGAAATAAAAGTGTTTAAATGACAGAATAATTAGAGCTGTAATAATTATAGGCTTTAGTAGAAATTCTGAAATGTGAAAATGTATGAAAAACTCAGTTTGTAACAGATTGGCATAGTGCTATAGATCAGATCAGATTAAAAAATAACCTTTCCCATCCAAACATAGGTAGTTTTTGAACAGAAGGGAAAGTATAGGTCATGAAAGGTCAGGATTTTGGTACTGTCTTAAGTACTGGTGCAATTCCATAGGTACAAATACTGACCTTCCAAGAACAAAGAGAAAGGGATACCAAAAAGGAGCAAAAGGGGCTGGATACCCAAATCCTACAGAAACTTCATACCACTGAGTGTCAAAGAGCAGATTTAGAAGGGCAGCCAGTGATCAACATCATGTGCTGACTCTGTCTGGAAACTCCAAGCTACTCAACTTTCCAATAAAGCATACAAAGTAGTACACATGGGCCCCCTGCAAATTGAAGATCCTATCACAATTTCCATGTTCTTCTGTCTTCTTACTGCTCTTTCTTTGTTTCATTCTCTTGTACTTCTACATCCCTCCCTCCAGAAAGCCTCTCCAAGGAGCGCAAACATACTGTGTGCTCCAGCCAGGGTACAAAGTGAGGCACATTCAGTAAATTTAGTCTGCAGAAGGCACCCAGCCTCACGTGTTCCTCAAAACTGATGTAAGCACAAAGGTGGGCATGCAACATCAGAGACTGCTTCTGGAAAAAACAAGATACAAAAAAAACCCCAGGTCACCACTGCTCAGGAAAAAAGTCAAAATCAGTCAAAACCCAGGTCAACACTGCTCAGGAAAAAAGCCAAAATCAGTCAATCTCAGTCAAAAAATCAATCTCAGTCAAAAAAATCAATCTCAGTCAAAAAGTCAATCTCAGTCAAAAGTTGAGGTTTTCAATTCATGTGGGGTTCTTTTGTTGGTTAGGGTGAGGTTTCTACCTTTATATTGTTTACCTAGTTAAAACAGCGCCATCTCCTGCATCTTCCTTTTCTGAACGCAGTCCACACGTGGGTGACAGGAGTATTACCTGCTCAAGGCTTGACCAGTTGATACTATTTACACATAACCAGACTGCTGCTGTTAACAGGGCTGTCCCGCATTATTTATTCAACTTATTAACCATGGACCGACACCATTTTGAGAGTGCAGGTGCTGTTGCAAGATCTGTCAGTGCAGCCCTGTCCATGCCTGTCTTCTCAAACAGCTCCCGACGAGTCTAAATTTAGAGCACCACCAGCCTGTCTTATCAGCCAGACATGTAAAAGCTAGTAACAGTTTAATTAACATTCGCACAACACTGCTGCAGCGAGTCCCCTGAACGCGGCAGTACTGGGAATCATGTGCAGACTGCAAATAGCCAGATGTCAGAAGGAGCCCATGTTTGCCTTTTCCCAGGATTTGCAGGGTTGTACTCACAGCCCCTGTGGTTTATGCATCCTTGACCCCACTCCAGGTGCTCCCCTTGAGGCTGGCAGCATTGGCGTGGGGGTGACGGCCTCTTCAGCATCCTCCCTGGTGGCTGCAGGGATGTACAGGGTACACCTACAACTGGCAGGGCCTCTGAGACCACGGTGGTACGGGACCAGAGGCCAACAATGGTGGTGGCATGAAAGTCATTGTGCGACCAGAGGGCCATGTCCTGTGGGAGGAAAGGGGATGATGGTCTCAGCACTGAGGAAGATCCCAAATTTGAAGGAAATGTCGTGTGTCTCCATGGGGACACATTCGCCATGCAGAGATAGCGCATTGTGCCACAGGCATGCTCATCCTCCTACCTCAGGAGCTGCTGGTCCCATCCAGCCTGGCCTCATCCTGGGGCTGCAGCATCCTATGGGGACAATAGCTGGGCTGGGGGATGGATATGGACAGGGATAGGACTTTGGCAGGGCCATGCTATGAATTACTGTTATCGCTTCTGCTCAGGTTTTGGCGTAACATGCTGCTCATCCCAAGGCGTGACGTGTGCTCAGCGTGGTGCCGTTAGATTAAAGAGAACGCGTCAGGCTGGTTGGACACGTGGAGAGGAGAGGGAAGGGAAGGGTCACCCTGCAGCCATTACCTCCTGCAGCTGCTGTCTCCTGCAGCATTGTCTCCTGCAGTTTTGCAGCAGTGACTGTTGGGCAGTTTCTGCATGTTTGCTGTCAGGGTTTGTGACAGCTGAAGTAACCTGGGAATTCTGAACGGCCGAGGAGAAAGTGTTCAGGTATTTCTATGTAGGTAGGATTTTAAGCTAAAAGCAAATAGCACACCAGTAAAATGATTTTCACTGTTTCATGTGCTTGGCCCAATTTTAAAACCACAGTCAACCAAACAGAAAGACACAGTGGGAAAAAGCTCTAAATCTAAATATTAATTCAGGTGGAGCACTTGCACTGGGCTTAGTGATTTAATTCAATGCAAGTATTACTGTAGGCACACATGATTCAGAGTCTGCTTTGTATTTCTCCAACTCAGAAAGGAAAAAAATATTCCGATGCTGTTACTCTAACAAACTGCAATGGCATGTTCTTGGCTTTCTGCACTGTAAGCTGCCTTACCACAAGGATTGCTTACAGTGGGGGCCTTTAAGAGACTCGGGGCCAAATGAAGAACAGGGACCATAATTTTCAATATTTCAAACTAGCTCAATAGCCACCGGCTTTGTGGCGGTGGTTTTCAGCAGTGATCCTCCAAGGTGCAGTAAGTAGCACACAGAGAGAGCTGGAAACCATATCAGTGGAGTTTTCAATTACACACAGCATGGTGAGGACTACGTGTGGTCATCTGGAAGAGACATTACAGGCTGGCAGCAGCCCATACACCCAACTAGTTTAGAAACCACTGCTGTGATTTGTGGCATAGATAGTGTTTCTCTGCAGCCTTGAAACCTTTCAGAAGATAAATAACGTTTTCTTTTATGGATACAACTTACAAATCTTTCCATGAAGCACATGTATATGGGTTATACAAGACACACAGTAATAGCCCTTAAGGGAGTCATCACTCAAACCTCAAGTGACTTTTGACACAGCAAGAAAAGTTTTTATGCCAAAAATAGGAAGTCTAAGTAAGTAAGTATATGTTCCTCATATCACATATACATTGATCTTTTACCTCTGATATTTACTAGTGGCTGTTAAGAGAGTACCAATGTAAGTATTATATACAGTATGGCAAGTGCGTGCCAGGGAGAGATGGAAAGTTTTACTCCAATTTTAGTAATCCCTTTCCCCTATACTCTGAAAATTCACTGGCTTTGGAGAGATATTTTAGTGAAGTTTGCCGTCAGTCCCAAATGCAACACTGCTATGTCAGCATTGTGGTTTCAATCCATACTGCCAGGCTCCTTGTATTTTTGGATCTAGAAATTTTCTTTTCCGTCTACCTCTGATACGCAATAGAGGGAAAGACTTTTTAGTACCAATTACAAAGGAAAATATCATTGTTTAACAGCTTGCCTGAAAAGCCTTTGCAAACGCCAAAAGACCTCATAATATCAGGGGAATTTTTATGTAGTTCAGAATTTTATATAAAGTATAAAGAGGGTCTGCAGGGAATTGCTGCTGATTTACTTTAAAATGGCACAGTTTTACTAAATGCAGGACATATAGTATTTTCTGCCTCTCCTTTAGTTTAGCTATTGATTTAATTTTAAAAAGGTGTGAAAGCAGAGTCTATAGAAGATTTGAAAGCATTTGCCTCTTAAAATAAAAAAAGCTAGCTCAGGTGAAGAATTTCAGAGGCATAGGCTTAAACTGCCTGGTTCCCGGAGGAGGTTTAAATCCCTGTTTTGTTCTTTGGCTCCCTGGCTTGGGTAAGTGCAAGGCTGCTCAGTCTTCTTATGAAAGATGGTTAAAGGTGCATAACTGTGATTTCCTGGCATCCTTACCTGAGAATGAGGTTGGCTTTAGACAGAGGTGGTTCAAACACTCATTTCTACCTACCAAGAAAATGCCTTAAATGTGAGAGACTGGGTGAATGTAGAAGCTGCTGGGGAAGGACTGTGGGAGTTGTGAGCATATAGGCAAGGGCTCTTGGTGGGGAACCTGGGGCTTTTAATCAACTTCATTTATCCTGTCCCTGAATATAAAAATAGAAATATTCCAGGATACGAAACTCCACACTCGGGTGCCCCCAAAACTAAATACAACTTGTTGGTAGTTTATTTTTTCCTGGTCTTTTTCCTGTTTTGTGAATTCCATTTCCCTTACATTCAGTGGCACACTTTAAAATAGAGCGGTGGCTTTATATCTAAAGAAATACTTACAGGTATGAGCCTGTGGAAATATGCCAATGTTTATGCAATGCAGGATTTTGTGCATACAAGCTGTGTGTTCCTACAAACTCGCTGTGCATGCTAAAAGAGTTAGCAGGCCCTTGTTGTGTGGGAAGCTCATTTTTGATTCAAAAAAAGGCCCACAAAGTGGGAAGGAATCAGTAGCAGTTTCCTTGTTAAAATCTCCACTCCTTTCATTTTCCACTGTTGCTTCACCTGGCCCCCAGTGGTACACACTATACAGCCAAGCCAGCTCCATTAACAACCCCGGCATCAGGATTTCGATGGGACATGGTTGCATCCCTTGAAACCCAAAATGCTCCTTAGGGGCCATGGAGCAAGTAGCCTGCATGAAGCTGCTCTGCTCAGCCCTCGTACAGCCTCAGGTCTGATGGAGAACTCAACTTCAACAGGAGCCAACATATTTGAAGAGCAAAAATGGCACTCACCTCCACAAATATAAATCCATTGAAACACAGATTGCAAGCTGTTGCTGTAAAATGCAAACACATTTTCCAGTATTTGAAAGTACAAGTCATGAAAGAGTCATGAAAGACTCTTCTCATCTGTGTTAACTTCTTTATGGGAAGCCTTACGCACGTCCTTGGGTCTTCTCTGCGTGGCACCACGCTAGATACAGGAACACACAAGGCAGACATAAGCCACAAGGCTTTAGATAACATGCAGATGCAGTTGATATTGGTTATGTGTTTTCGTGAATCAGATTTTACAGGTTGGTTCCCTGGAAGCTTTCTGGGGACAAATGCCCTCGAGGACATTTTGACACAGACTAAAATTGTAATAGTTTGGTTTGGTGATCAATATCTCTGGGCTAACTGATGCAGGTACAGTTTAGATCCTCTGCAGCACAA
This sequence comes from Scopus umbretta, assembly GCA_013400535.1. NCBI lineage: Eukaryota > Metazoa > Chordata > Aves > Pelecaniformes > Scopidae > Scopus > Scopus umbretta. Next base: position 14,508 of record VZTL01048369.1, read on the forward strand.
TCCAGAAGAAAGTTCTTGGGACTTGCTTTCTTATGACTTACAGAAATATCACCCAATAATTGTCCTTTTCACCCTTCATCTGGAAAATGGATTTCTCCTGTTTCTCTTCCACAAGTCATGACCTCAAGGGCTTGCCAGTTCCTAGGTTTGTAGGAGGAAAGCTGCTGAGAAAGGCTCAGGCTGCAAATGAGGTTTCATGGCCAGACCCCACTGCGACAATAAGCCGTGTGGCCAAGCAAGGGGTACATTCCCTCCTTTTCATTTTCTGCTGTCATCTGACTCCTCCCAAGAAGAACAGCTATAAATGGTTATGCTGGTATTTTTCAAAAGGGAAATCATAGAAAGGAATATGTAAACCTCAACCTATTTTTAATGTCTTCTTTAATAAGTACTGAATGTTCTCAGCACTCCAGGGGAAGCAGAAGGAATGGTATATGCAGCCTATTTTTAGACTCTGAAACGTTACTTCCAGTGCATCCAGTAATGTGTTACGGCTTTCCAAATGGTAGAACAGCCATTGAACTCATTTAATTTCTCAAAGCCTATCTAAAATTCAATAACTGTCTTCAGCTGTCTGAATTTTTACTGCCTATCATTAGTCTGCCTGTGTTGAAGCTTCCCATCACTTTAGCCAACCTGCTGTTGCCCACTGTGCAAATGCCTTGCAACCAGCACTATATAAGGCTCTGATGTGGTGGCAGCTGCATAAATCTGTCTCATTTCCCGGATCCAGTATGGAGGAAGTAACTGCTCCTCTGGCTATGAAAGGCAGCCACTCCCATGCAGCCCTTCTGTTTCACAGGAGGAGATTATAGGGGACGTTTTCGGAGCCCAGATTTCAAATGTGTAAGTACCGGCAACATATTTGGTTGTACATGCAATTTTCATCTGCAGACAGATCCATATGTGCTGGAAAGACTGAATCCTTTCTGGGTACCTGTGCAGGAATACACCCTTACATAGCCATGGGGTTTGCAGCTCACCAGCTCGTATCAGTCCCACATTCAAGTTATCTGAGTTGTCTGACTGGACTGCACAGTGAGTGGAAGTTACTTTGCATGAGTCCCTATGAAAACACCAGAACTTGACCCTCAGATATTGGTCTTCAAATATTTATGCATCCTTCAATGCATCCTTAGGTTTCTTGTTAATTCTTTAGGACTCTTTGTTTTCTTGCTAATCCTTTTCATCTCTTCTCTTCTCTATTCTCCTCCCCATGAACCATAAAATTTGCACAAACTGAAGATGGCAATATTCGTGTTTTCTCTAATAAAATCTATTTAGTATATTCTTGCATTATTTCAGTGGTCTTCTCTGCTTAAAGTAATTCTAGCATTTTTGCCATTTTATCAACCACCATTCCTCAGTTTTGCTAGCTGTCACACCGAGCATATACCGTTCTCTCACCTCTCTCATACACATCCAGTTCAACACTGGTCTCTCGAGCTGTTCTTAGAGCACTTTTGCAGGAGTCAAGCACATTGTGAAAAGGTGATCCAGTTGATATTTTACACAAAAGTTCACACCAATAGCTCTTATAAAAATTGGGCTGCCATGGGTAGCAAGGAAGTTCTTTCTCAGGCTAATACATGATTAATAGCAAGAAGCAAAGATTAGGCATTAAAGTTGCTGGCAGAGTGAATGAATTCTGTACTGGGACAGTTCAATGCACCCTATATGTACATACATAGGACATTTTGTATGAGTGTGACACACTCAGTTCAAAGTACTGATGGAAAAAAGGTAAGTAACAATGTGCGCTACACAGCCTGAAGATAATACAAAATAAATCAGGGTAGTCAAATCTAAAGCTGACTGCAAAAATTGTCACCAGAACACTAAATAAGTGGGCAATAAGCTTGCAGGTGAAATTGAGTGCAAACAGAAGCATAGTCAAGCTCAAGAAGAAAATGATCTTGGCCATGGATACCCACCCACAGCCTCTGATTTATCCCTTATGAGACAGGGAAAAGCTCTTGGTGTCAATGTGACTAGCAGCCTGAAAATATCACTCAGTGCTTGGAGACGCTCAGAAGGGCAAGTAGACTATTAGGCATGTAGTCAGTAGTATGACTGTTGCAGTAGAGTACAAATTGTTTATATATTTGGATTTTATACCTTTTATTAGTCTAGGTAGTATAGCTAGAAAGAGTATAGACAGGTATTCGGCACGCAAACACTTTTCTGCATCTCAGGAAGAGAAAGCAAAACGGGAAACATCATTATGCCACTGTATAAAAGCATATAAATGCATTTTTGATATTGCTTGCAGTGGCAGTCATCCCAGCTTAAAAATACAATGGATTTGAAAATGACAGAGATAAGATATACGGAACAGCTTCTTCCAGAAAAATGTAGCTTTAGATTCTTCAGCATGGAAAAAAAAGATTAGACATGGGACTCTGCTGGAAGCATAGAAAAGAACTGGTGCTCCAGTGAAAATTAATAGGGAAAAACAATTGATTTTTCTCACAGTACAAGGACTGGGGACATCCAATAAGATTACCGGACAGGAGGTTTTGAGCAAACAAATAGAAGTGCTTTTTTATGCAATATTTAACTGAATTGTGGAACTCTGTGGAACAGTTTTGCACTGTTGTGAAGGAGGGGAAGTCCAGAACAGATAAAATTGTAGGGATATGAGAAGATCAGAAATTTAGGTGTCATATTTAGAGGTCAGTGGCTAGAAGAGGGAACAAAGGTCCAAATGCCCTTTGTGTGCACAGGACATTTAGCAGACTTGAGAAAATAATTTATCCTGTGAAAGCCCTTGGTGTAGATAAAGAGAGGGTGCTCTTTGTATTAAAAGTATGACCACAAAGATTTAATACTACTAATAATAATATCTGATATGACACAAGACTTAGCAAATTTACAAACTAAGTTATGCCCTATTTTAAAATCCTGAATTTGCTACACTTGTCAGATCTTTGCTCTGCGGTGAGCCAGTCAATCCTTACTGGTTTTAGACACAAAGTCCCATAATCCATGGACTAATCTTAAACAAGCACACGTCCCCAGACACTTTTTGTGTTGTTCCCCTCGCTGCTGCGGTTGCATTTCTGCCTCCTCTGATCCATGCAGTTTAGCAGCCACTGAATTAGCCACAGAATAACTTCTTCCTTTTGATCCCGTCTCTCTGTCTGCTCAGGGGCCAGGGCTCAGCAGGGGCAGAGAGTGAAGAGTGGTCATTACCCAGGCTAATCTGTGAGAGCCGGTGCAGAGTGAATGGCTCCCTGGAGCTCCTCTCCTCCCCAGCACCTTTGGGGAAGCTTTTAGCTAAACACAGCACTGGGTAGCCCCAAGCCTGTACATGGGAGCTCGGCTTGATGCAGTGTGGAAGTGAAATATTGCACTTCACCTCCACTGCCTCACCCCAGCTGCTTTTGCACTTGCTAATAGTGACAGGCTATTTGGCCAAGCTGCACGGATGCCGTTTCATGCAGCGCTTGCCAAATTCATCCTTATGACATCCCAGTGAAATTTCCTTTTTCCACATAATTCAAGTCCTAGCAGTTCTGGGAGCATCATTTTACTCAGATCAAAGCTCCAGAGCTCTGCAAGGGTGACCTTTCAGAGCTGTGCCCACTCACTGTGCCTGTCCTGGCAGTGCTGCTGAAGGGGTGCCGGTTGCTTACTCAGGAGGGGCATGGGCTGCTGCAGCACCCATGGGGTCCCAGGCAGCCATCTGTCCCCATGTCCCCTGTGCTCGGACCAGGGATGTGTGGGTGATTTGCAAATGTCCCAGGGAGTCTGACCATGGAAGCGGGAAGGAGCTGTATGATACCCTGTCTTTGCAAAAGCTGCCCTTGGCCTTAACTTGCCCATTTCCTCCCCTTCCCTGCACAGCATCGTGCTTCCTCTCCATCAGGAGTTGTGAGCCATGGGGCACTGGGTCTTTCGGCTGCTCCTAACACGGGAGGCCCAGATGGGGCAGTAGGTAGTGGCCATAATTGTGCAGTAGTGCAATAGCACCACAGAGGGGTGAGCACAAAAGCTACTTCCCAATGTAGCTGTTAACTGCTTGTGCCCCCGGGTCTGCAGACTGACACCCCCTACATTTCACATCGCAGCTCATGAAACCATAGATTCAGTTTGTCACTGCTTGAGCACACGCATCAGATCTATATTTAAATGGTTGTATTGCTCTTTCAGCAATAGCCTATTGGAGCAAACCAAGAGGCTCTGTTTTATGTTGCATTTTATGACAGCTAACATTTAAGTTTGTAGCGCTTGTGTCCTGGTTTCAGTTGTTTACACTTTTCAGCTTCCCATGCTCTGCCAGGTGCACAAGAATCTGGGAAGGAATGCAGGCAGGACAGCTGATCCCAATTAGCCTCAGGGCTATTCCATACCACCTGATGTCAAGCTCAGTACATAAACTGGGGGAGTTGGCCAGGGGAGGGAGTGGTTGCTGCTTGGGGGCAGGCTGGGCATTGGGTGGTGAGCAATTGCATTGTGTACCACTTGTATCATTTGTTTTGTATATTCTGTTGTTGTTATTTTCTTTTTCTCTGCTGTCCTATTAAACTGTCTTTATCTCAACCCATGGGTTTTAGGGTTTGATTGTTTTGGTGGTTTTTTTTTCCCCTCCCTGATTCTGTCCCCCATTCCACTGGGGTAGGGACAGGGTGAGCGAGCGGCTGTGTGGTGTTTGGTTGCTGATTGGGGTTAAACCACAACAGCTTGGCAAGCAGAGGATGAGAAAGCTCCCCATCCCATTCCCATGCTTCATTTTACTGTCTCCCTTTACTTTTGCCCTGCTGTCAACTCACTCCTACCTGCTTTACTGTGCACCCTTAATGGCTCTTCCTCCTCCTCCTCCTGCCTTCCTCTGGCTGCCTGCACCAGCCCCTCTGCCAGGAATGTGGCCCCTGCAGCCATGGCAAGGCTGGCTGCAAGGGGTGCCCAGGGAGGGTAAACGCAGGAGGAGTTAAGTGGCATGTTGGTGTCTGCAGATCAGAGAAACATCAGTTCAAATATCTGCCTTTAATTCATCTAAACAAAGGGCAGCAAAGCGTTCACTACAGAGCAACAACTTCATACTACAGCTTTTCTATGGCTTTTTTTAACTGCCCCCAGGAGACAAGTGTGAAATGCAGTCCCATAACAGGCTGTCTGTAAAATTGATTTTTTTGTAATAATTTTTCTCTGCTTTTCCATCACCTCTTGCAGTCTGGATAGGTTTTTGTGTATGTTGTATTCAACTTACAAATCTAAGGTGAAACACTAGAACAAAACCAGAAGAATATGTTGCCTGCTAGGATATGAACTCATGATTTCTTAGATATTTCTTGAAGAATATCTAAGACTAATTCATAGCACTTTTTCCTAGCTATAACAGACTTACATGGTAGCGACACCAAGGAATCCCATAGGCTTATTCTTGATTTAAGCAGTTTGTGAGGAGAAAATACATGTAAGTGTGAGAGAAGTTGTTTCAACTTATAAGCTGAGAACAGAAAAAATGAGGCAAGTGGTCAAAATAAAATATGAAAAATAAAGAAGTGGAAAGGAAGAAGGATGTGCTGCATCCCATTGAAACATCAATGCGATGCCAGCCTGGAAACAAGTTTGGGGACAGGAGAAAAACAAATTATGCTGAGAAATAAGAAAAGCAGCCTCAAAGGTAGATGTAGTATGTGGAAGACCCTCATTAAAGTCTACAGTTGTAACGTAAAAGTTATCCATCCACTGGAAGAAGTTTGATGAGGGCATAGCCACAAAATTAAATTCCTTCAGCTGTACCCCTTTTGGTTTACTCTTTTAGTTATGAAAATTGCTTCCCATTTAGGACAGTGCAGCGAACTCCTTTTCTAGCAGCTTAGCTTCAGCTATCCTTGCCCTGGGGGCCAGAGTTTAGGAAATCCATCTGAAACTGAGTTTCTTTTGCTTCATTGCTGTTTTGGACAGCCAGGTAAGATTTTGGGGAAACTTGTGTACTCTTATTCACGTCTTCACCTGTTCCTTACAGCAATTAAGTAAAGGTGGACAGAACAGGTGTAACTGAAGGGGCTGGATATAAAGGCTGGCATGCACGTGCATGTGAGAGGGTGAGAAGCTGGAGAGGGTGTGAAGAATTTAATGGTCCTTAAAGACTGACGGGCTCCTTTTGGATCCATAAAGTATATTCCTTATAGAGAGGGGGATGGTGTGAGTTGCATCCAGCACCCCAGGGTACCCCCCAGTGTCACAAGAGTGCCTCCCAGGAAAGCATGCAACCGGGGTGCCCTTCAAACCCTCCACAAGCAAATGGCCTCATCACTGCAAGTGGTGATGAGCTTGATGGTATTTCACTTGGCTTGTGTTGAGAGCCCAATTTTGAGAGCAGAGAATCGCACCAGTAATTTATAAAAATAAGGAATAAGCCTCCTCAACAATACAGATCTGAAAGGAGAAGATATCAGAGCAGTCACTCAGCAGAGGTCCCTGCAGACAAAGCACAGTTACTCCTTCACCAAGCTTTACAGTCCAGCAGCCTCCCAGGGGAGGCAGCTGCATGGCTAAATGCTCTGTTCCTGAAAACTTTGCTGTCTGTGAGAGCAGGTAAATAAAACAAAGCATAGTCAAGCCTCGCACTGAATTTGTGTGTGTTTGTTGCCAAGGTCAAGCTCTGTAGAGCAGAGCTTTTCCAAACATTATAACCCCTCCAAAACATTACTAATGAATGGAATGGAATGGAAGAGGAGAGAGAAGAGAAAAGAGAAGAGAAAAGAGAAGAGTTCAGTGGAAGTGACCTACAACAATCATCTAATCCAACCACCTGGCCACTTCAGGCCTGACCAAAAGTTGAAGCATATTAAGAAGGTCATCATCCAAATGCCTGTTAAACACTGACAGGCCTGGGACATTGACCACCTCTCTAGGAAGCCTGTTCCAATATTTGACCAACATCTCAGTAAAGAAATGTTTCCTAGAGTCAAGTTTGAGCCTCCCCGATGCAGCTTTGAGCCATCTCTTGTCCCTCAAAAGAGTCAACAGCACCTTACAGTTTGGTATTTTCAGCAAACTTGCTAATGGTGCCTTCAACTCCTTCATCCAGATCATTGACAAAAATATTGAACAGAACTGGCCCTATGATTAANTGTCCCTCAAAAGAGTCAACAGCACCTTACAGTTTGGTATTTTCAGCAAACTTGCTAATGGTGCCTTCAACTCCTTCATCCAGATCATTGACAAAAATATTGAACAGAACTGGCCCTATGATTAAGCCCTGAAGAACACCACTGGTGACTGGTTACCAGCCAAATGTAATTCCATTCACTACAACCCTTTGAGCTCTGCCCTTCAGCCAGTTCTTCACCAAGCGCACCATGTACCTGCTCATCTCATAGCTGGACAACTTGCCCAGAAGGATACTGTGAGGGACAGCATCAAAAGACTTACTAAAATCCAGAAAAACTACAACCAGCACCTTCCCTTCATCCCCTAGGTGGGTGACCTTATCATTGAAGAATATCAAATTAGTTGAGCATCTGACCAAGTGTGCATGCCTGCAACTGAAATTCTTGCATTTGTTGATTCAAATGTCAGCAGTGAGAAACAGAGATTGGCTTATGCCGGGTCAATATACCCAGTAGAGCAATGAGTCACCCCTGTGTGTGCCAGTTTCTTCCCATCAGCTGCAAAGAGTCTAGAAAACTAGCTCAGACTTGCATGTCTAGAGGGGAGAGCTTCCAAAAAATCTGGTAAGTGTACTTGAGTGTGAACAGGATTGAGTAATTTCCAATGAAACACCTATAACAACACTGCTTTTGCTGAGCTGCTGTGAATATGGAGCTCACTGAGATGTGGGATAAGACACAGAGCTCCAGAGGCATAATTTCTATGGGAAAAAAACCTAGCTGGAGCGAGGTGGCCCATCCCAGGCATGGTACAGCATGCTGTCTTTATATTTGTGTTTGCCTGAAGGTACAGGGGTTAAAGCTTAAGGAAAAGGTTATAGTCAGCTCCACCTAGAAGATGAGGCATATCTGTGCATCCCTCTGGCTTGCAGGATCCCACCAGTAGATCTCAGCCCTCTCTCAGGATTATTGATAAGCTCTGCTCCCCTTGAATCCCTTTCAGGTTCATTGTCATGGGTAAGCATGGTTAGTTATTTATCCTAGAAGTACATGGAGACCTGACTCAAACACCCACCAGCATGAACCCATGGGGTAAGCATACTATACCCACTCACTGCACACACAACTCAGAGCAGCCGAGAAGTGACTGCTGCAATCCTGCACTTCCATGTTGCTCAGCAGGTGACCTTTTGGATGCTGCAGAATTTCCTTGTTTAGTTTTTAGCTGCAGTAATCATACTTGAGGGCTTAGGGTCTGCCTGCTCAAGCTTTTGTTCTCGACTAATGACAGCAGTACAAAAGGGATTATGTTAGTGTGGCTGATTTCTGTATGTTTACCCCGTTGACGTCAGTGGAGCTCTATGGATACAGCACATGTTCAGAGCTCCCACTGAATGTGAAACAACTCATGAATACAAAAGTTCATATACTCACTGATGATCCCCCCCTCAGGCCTCTGAGCTAGGAGACCCAGCAGAAACACATGATAAAAGCTACCCTCACGCACTGATCTTCTCAGCCTCTGCATTTCGCTCAGCAGTGCTGCAGCAGATGTTAACCTTACAAGCCACATAATTTTCCCCTCCTATATATACTGGAGGATAAAAAGCATGAAATATTGCAATCAAGAAGAGTTTCTTCCTTCTAAGGTCCCTCTCTGGATCAGGTTAGTGGAGCTTTTAGCATTGCAGTGACTTTAATTTCTTTTCCCAAAAATTCCCTGTGGTGGGATTTTGCAGAAGATTTTAGACCCGGCTTAGATGCACACTTAAGCTGATGCAGACTACTGTTAAAAATCAGCACATATAAGTATATCCTAAGCACGCAAATGAGAAAAGAAAACTTTGATTTCCCCACTCTTTTTCTTTCTTGATTACACATAAGTGTTCATCAATTTGCATAGTTACCTATTTACTATGAATAGAGCAGCCTCATGGAAATATTGAATTGCTGTTGGACACAATATGAGTTATATTACTGTGAATTACACACTTTGGGTAAGAGATATCAATAAGAAGTTTGTTTGCCTGCAATGGATAGTAAAATTAGTTCATCTTAGATCTGTTGAAAAGTTCCCATTTCTACAAGCTTTTTTTCAGCTTCACCCCGGCAGATGTCTTGCAAAGATAGAAACAGAGAGAGTTTATGAATGTATGATGAAAAGCACAGCCAAAGCATTTGTTTTACGGGGTCAGATAAGATTATCTTTCCTAACCAATTCAAATGATAGACGTTGCTCAAGACTATTTAAAACCACTGTGCAAGAGTCATAACATCATTAATTATCCTGCAAATACCAGGTGGTATTTCAAATATATAGCAGTAATGATTAACTTTGAAACTTATCATGTCTAATTTACCTCTTCAAAAGCTAGCTGCAGGAGTCTCAAATATAGAACATCTGGTAAACGCAAAATCTCCATAGACAGAGGCAATTCTTCCACTAATCTGTCATTATAGAAGCCAGCAACGCAACCTTTTCCTCTTAAACACACCCTGACTCCTGTTCATGCTTTTCTTACCATTATTCACACCAGAAGGACGGGATGTCATCCAAAAAGACCTGGACAAGTTGGGAAGGTAGGCCCATGTGAACCTCATGAGGTTCAACAAGGCCAAGTACAAGGTCCTGCGGAGCAACCCCTGGCATCAGTACAGGCTGGGGGATGAAGGGGTCGAGAGCAGCCCTGTGGAGAAGGACTTGGGGGTACTGGTGGATGAAGAGCTGGACATGAGCCAACAATGTGCGCTTGCCACCCAGAAGGCCAACCATAACCTGGGCTGCATCAGAAGTATGGCCAGCAGGTCGAAGGAGGTGATTTTTCCCCTCTACTCTGCTCTGGTGAGACCTCACCTGGAGTACTGCGTCCAGCTCTGGAGCCTTCAGCACAAAAAGGGCATAGGACTGTTGGAGCAGGTCCAGAAGAGGGCCACAAAAATGATCCGAGGGCTGGAGCACCTCTCCTACGAAGACAGGCTGAGAGAGTTGGGGTTGTTCAGCCTGGAGAAGAGAAGGCTCCAGGGACACCTTACTGCGGCCTTTCAGTACAAAGCTCTTACAAAGCTTTTAGCAGATGGGAACTGCCACAGCTCCACTCAGGCCAAGCTGGAGGCTTACCCATTTATTCCTAAATCCTACACACCGCACACTGATATTCATGTGACAGCATTTTTAAAACTGAAATTCCAGTTTTCTCCATGTCTTTTAGAGAGGAAGTGTCAGGCTTTATACCAGTTTGATAAAACAGACCAAGCAAAGCTCAAAAACTTAAGCATTGATACAGAAAGGAAATATGCCTTGTTCAAAGGGCATTTGTCTGTTTTGAAATCAAGGGGAAACCTCCATGTTCTTAGTCCGTCCTTTGAAATGTGTTGCTTCTTTCCCTTATAACTGTAGATAGATTCCCTTATAACTGAAGATAGATTTTAGGTGTTGTTTGCAATTCTCCTTTTCATGCAAGTGCTTCCTATGTTTGTTTTCTATTTACTGAAGCAGGATATAATTGGAGTTATAGTTTGTTTAAACAGGATAAATATATACTATACCATGTAATATCATGTATACTATAAATACTAGACTACAAATAACATATTTATTATTTCCCTAGAACACATAGGCATCTTACCTTAACTTCAGCCCCAGGGGCTAGTTTCCAGCATCCTGCTATAATTGTGTAGGGTGAGTGTTCAATAGGGGGAAGGACTGTGCAAAGGTGGGATGAGCCCACTTGCAATCATGGCTCTTATGAACTGATGGAGGTTTGATTGAAGTAACTCTGAGGAGCTTTAGTAGTTATGGGAGGCAGCGCCTCTTCTCAAAGTCCAGATCTTATTATATATTTGTATTTATTATGCATTATGTATCATCATGAGTGCTGACAAATCTGCAATCCTCATTCCTTCACGCATTTCAGAAATGAGCTAACCTGCACTTTATTCCTGGAGTCCCCATGTTGTAGGAAGAAGATGTAGTCTGAGAAGAAGCCATAAAAAAGACAGCAAAGCAAGACCCACAGCAATTCTATCTACAGATTCCTACAATGTTATGGAGGTCTAACTATAGATTGTCTTTTTAACTTGGTGAAATTCTCTTTGAAAAAGTAAATCCGATGCACAAAGAAATATTGCTGTTCTAGTGACATTGTTGGACATGTCAAGAGATAGATCACATTTATTATTGTTTAGGCTTATACATTACTTACTCCATTTCATCAATAGGTGTGCCGGTGCACACAGGAATAAAAATAAATCCTAATGAACAATACAATGACAGAAAGCTGTTATACTGAAGTGCGGGACACGCTCCAAGCAATGAAGAACGACTGAGGGAAACCACGCAAAACTGGCAAATGCTTACTAACTGACCCAGAAATGCTCTGTGAGGGTGTGGAAGACCCACCTCCACTAGAAATGCACTAAAGAAAGAAATTTCAGCACTCCTTTGTGCTCCAGACAAGCCACACAGGCACTTTGGACTTAGACTGGGACAAACTTACAAGGATTTGCAGGATCTTGCAGTGAATCAGTGATGGTTCACTAATGAGCAGTGGACATCAGGGTACAATTCCCCTGTCACCAATACACCCAGCATCTCACCATGGCCTCCCCAGAGGCAGGATATTGCTTATATATTTAAGAATCTAATTCAGTAAAGCACACACTTAAGCAGATACTCGATAGTAAACAGACAAATCAAGCACACGTTGCTGCACAGGAAGGCTAAATTTGCTCTGGACCATACTGCAAGGCACTCCGCTCTCAGCAGCACAAATACAACTGTTGTGCTCTGGCTGTCAGCTCTTTCTTCTCCATCCCCAGGTTCACAAGACTTCAAGTAAAGTCCAGTGCTAAAGCGTGAGCATGAAAGGAATCCCTTTGCAGAAGATCAAAAATCCATCCTGGCTTGCCTTGCTTTATCGCATGCTGTCATTCCCGCGATTGCTCCTTCTGGCGTAGCTCCATTGTCTTAAAATAGACTGTCTCTGAAAGGGCAGTCATTAGAGTCAGCAGTTTATTTTGAACAGAGAGAAGTACCAGGCATTTCAGGAGCCTGACAGCTTCTTCTTTTCAACCCCACGATCAAGACAAATCTCCTGAGCACGTTTCTGTGCTGAACCTCTTTCTGGCTGAACTGATGCTCCTGTCATTTTTCTTTCATGTTTCCAATTACATGAAAGAATTTTGCACGGGGTTTCCTGTAATGACATTTATTGTCACATCTTTTGTATATGGGCACCCGCTTATAAGCTGTGTGGCAATGACATGAAAGTAAAACTGAGCTTGAATATTGCAGGCTTAGATAATTAATGTAATATGACAGAGGCTTTCTTCAGGAATCTTTCCATCTCCTATACTCTGTGCCAGGGCGTTTTGTCCACTGCATTGTAATCTTGCTTGTCATGGCTCTTCCCGCAGCAGGAAATAAGTGTCCTATGAATTAATAGGAGTCTTAAGGAGATTAAGTTATTAGGGCCTTTGCTAAGTGAACAGAGCATTATTCACACACTTAGAGTTTAGCATGTGCTTAAATGTTTTTAACAAGTGTGGCTGAAGGAAGGAGACATCTCACCCCAAACCATGCTGCATAATTAAAGGTGAAACAACTATATACCCCTTCCAGGGCACTGAGATAAATATGATCTGCTGTCTCACACCAGTTTTCTATGCATGTATATGATGTCAGTTCCTGCCTCCCATATGTCCTTTTGCAATGCTCCCTTTCACTCCTCAGATGCTTTTACAGTCACTGATGATGTATTTTGTGAAAAACAAAGTAAGGCACTTTTACTGAGGCAGAGCATCTTCCCTTCCCTGGGCTGATTTCATCTTTTCGTCTGCAATCCACCTCACTGTACCTCATTTCCAACCAGCACTTTAAAAGAAACTCTGCTTGGAAAGCTATTTTTTAAATGCTTTTTCTTTTTAAGGTTGCTGCTGCTCAGGTAATTTTCCTTACCACTATGATGTTGACCCAGAGCAGCACAGGACAGATGAAGGGAAGGAAGCAAGGATGCCAGGTCAGTACCAGGACTTCTCTGCACCCCAAGGACAAGCCAGTTATATCTTTCAGACATGCCTTGGGGTAAGTCAGTAAAAGATGTAATGGTGAAGTGTTTCTTTTTAGTTGTGAAGACAGAAATATCTTTAGCCAAGCAGGAGATATTTAGGCATCTGTGTTACAGCAGAGCTGTAAATATAAGCAGAAATGCTTCCACACCTGCAGATTACTTTGCTCACAGTTCAGCTCTTGTAAGTGACACAGGAACATAGAGCAGTGACGGTCTACTTCCTGCCACTCTTTCTGCATGGCAGCATATGAGGATACAATGCAAAAGGTGGATTCACCCAAACGTTAGAAGCTGCTTAGAAAAAAACGTAAGACTTCTGGGAAAAGGTTTGCAGCTTTTGTATCTGTTTCCATTACGATGACTTCTGAGCCTGAACACTTGCTCATGATATTTCTAGTCTACTAACTCCACTATTTTTCAGCTACTGTCAGAAGTTTGTGCCAGCATCATTTGGCAGGCCTGGCCCTTGGAGGGAGCTATTCCTTCCCCTGAAGACAGCTGCCTTGGCCTCTTCCGCTGCCAAGGCTTTTCAAGATGTGAAGACAAGGAAACTGGCAGCAGTGTTGAACAAGATTTATTCAGCAGTTCATTATCGCAGAATCACAGATCCACATACACTAGAAGGGACCTCAAGAGGCCACCTGCCATGACCCCTGCTTAAAGCTGGGCCAGTGAGAGCAGGTTGCTCAGTAGAGCTTCAAAATCTCTGAGGATGAAGATTCCACAACTTCTCTGGGCTGCTACAGTCTGCTCCACTCTGACCACTCTCATGATGAAAGATTTTTCCTTATATCTGACGATAATTTCTCTGGTTCCAGCTTGTGTCCATTGCATCTTGTTATAGACCTGTCCACTGCACCTTGTTTTAGCCCTGGCCACTCCACTGCTGAGAAGAGTTTGGCACTATCTTCTCCATACCATCTCATCTGATCGCCCTTTGCTGGGCTCACCCCAGCATGTCCATGTCTTTCCTATACTGGGAAGCCTGAAACTGAACCCAGTACTCTGGATGTGCCTCCCCAGTGCTGAGCAGAGAGAAAGACACACTTCTCTTGACCTACTGGCAACACTTGCTGATACAGGCCAGCACACTGCTGGCTCATGGTCCCACTCGTTGTCCACTAGGACCCTCAGATCCTTTTTTGCATAACTGCTCCCCAGCCAGTCAGCCCCCAGCCTGCACTGGTGTATGGGGCTGTTGCTTCCCAGGTGCGGGACTTTGCATTTCCCAGTGCTGAACAACATGGGATTCCTGTCTGCCCATCTCTCCAGCCTGTCCATGTCCCTCTGCACAGCAGCCTGACAAATTGACCACTTCTCTCAGTTTGATATAGTCCACAAAATTGCCGAGAGTGCACTCTTTGTCCAATCATTCACAAAACTAGTAAAGACACTAAAGTGTTGGCCCCAGTGATAGTCCCTAATGGTTGTCACTAGTTGGACTTTGCACCACTGGTCACATCCTTTGAATGTTCATGTCCAGCCAGTTTTCCACTCACCATCCACTGACCTAGTCCATATCTCACCTGTTTGGCTGCATGGGTATTGTAGTGGATAGGTACTAAAGTCATTGTAAACAACATCCCCTTCTTCATTGAGATGGTCATCTCATCATAGAAACCAGTCAGGTTGATCTGACATGATCTTCCCAGTCACCTTCTTGCCCTTCACATGATTAGAAATTACTTTCAGGAGGATTCGCTTCATGATCTTCCTGGGAGCTGAGGTGAGTCTTCAGTAGTAAACTCTCAAAACATTTCAGACAGAGTAAAATATCAGCTCCTGGAAAAGAAGTAATAACTTTGTAAGTGTCCAGAAATATACCTGGAAAAGTAGGCTAAAACTCCCAGGGATTATCATACTGCCTTTACAGGAACTGGGGGCAAATGAGAGCAACAAAGGTATCCTGGTTTCAGCTGTTTA
>VZTL01048371.1:0-10046 GCA_013400535.1 Scopus umbretta
AGTTCCACGATTCAATTTACGCTTGTATCCAGCTTCAATACATAATAAGCCAAGATCCACCAAAGTATTTAATCACGTTTATCTTTAAACATGCAAGTAGTTTCTTCAAATTTTAAGTGATTTATTGATTGAGACCAAAATGTATCAAGACCAAGCCATATTGCTTCTCATTTTTATTTGAATAATTTTCTTTGGTTCTTCTCCTTCTATTTGTTTTGGCCTTTTTCAAAGGGAAAAAATAATCGGGGGGGGGGAGGGGGGGAGGGGCTNAAAGTAGGGGGGGGGGGGTAGGGGGGGAGGAGCTAATAACATTTAAAGCTATTTTACTTCAAAAGCAAATCCCTTTTTCTCCACACCCTATGTACCTTAGGATCAAATCTCCCTTCTCATTCAGCATAGCATGTAAATATCTTTCCCATTACATTATTAGCATGAGTGAACTCACAAGGGGAATTCATGGGGTCTCAGGTATGTCTCCCTTTTGAGGGTCAAAATCGTCTTTGAAGCAGGAACGTACATTTATTTGGAGAAAAGCTGCAGAAGTAAAAAGCTTGTCTGTGCTAAATGTCATTTTTGAGATGGAAAAGCTTTCATGGAGAAAAAGCCTTTGTATTTTACCTCTCCGGCAAATGGTCAAGGTCTGGATATTTGATCTCTCTCATCTATTTGCTGAAGAAGGGCATCAAAATTTACCGAAGCAGCCTTAGATTTTTGCAGCCACAAAAGGAAAAAAAAAAAGATCCTGATGCTGTTCTCCAGTTCCAGTGCTGGAGTTGCCTCAGCCAACAGGGAATTACTTAGGATTTGGCATATGCTCCTCTTCAAAACTCCAATTAATTTACATAATTTCTAAGAATAGGTTCCACAGAAGTGAAGGCAAAGCTTTTAATTAGCATTAGGCTCAAAGTGATACACTGGATAATGCACTGCTCTCTCCCCCTTTATTCACATTGTCAGGAAAGGCGTCTGTTTAATAAAAGCACCTACAAGAAGAGGACTGGAGGGGCGAGACTTTCCTCTGGTCCCCACCAGGCTCCGCAGCCAAGCGAAGGAAACGCCTGAAATGACTATAAGGTGGCAGGATCTGAACCCTTTACCACAATTTCTCAGCGTTCAAAGCCACCGACGAGGATGTCACCAGCCATTCTTTTCTAGCAACTTCGCCAAGTGAGTTTCAATTTTCTTTGAAATGGAGATGAATAAGCAGAATATATTTGACCAGTTGGAGCATTTTATAGCCTCGTGCATGGTGAACCTTGGAAATACGTTCTGACTGCTGGAGAACAGCCAAGTAAGCTGGATTGACAATCCGCAAGGATGCAGAAGAGCCCTTTACAGCAAAGTGAAAAATCATACCACGGGAAGTACAACGAATTAACGTGGTACGAGCACCCCAGTCGCTCATTCAAAGGGTCACAATCTCTAACATGATGGATTACAGCCTGCGACGACGCTCACGGGTAATGAATGGAAAATTGCATAACCCTCCGCTGAACGAACGTCTGTCACAACCCAAACCCACCGGCAAAAGCCAGGGCTGTCAGAGCTCTCACTACTAACCCCAAGAAGCAATTAAACTCAGCCTCACACTCATAGTTCCAGAGCAGTATGCATTTGCAAATTTGCCAGCGCGCACAGGCTGTGACCCTCCGGGCCACCTGAAAGAGAGCCCCACTTCGATACGCATCTGCATCACTACCTCCATCTTCATACAGCATCTGTTTCTGCAACCCTTCTGCAAAAATACTGACGGGCTTTACAGCAGCTCACTGCAACCCGCATCACCTGCAGGGCCGAAAGCCGAAACATCCGAAGGTCAAATGACAAGTCAGCAGCGGTGCTGGGAGGAGAACCAGACTCCTAATTCCCAACCCTCCTCTTTAGGTACTCAGACAGTTGCATAATTTGCTCCTTCATAGCTAACGAGTCACAAGCAGTGCAGGTTTCAAAAATGTCAGGCGACTTGGGAGCCTAAATGTCATTCCAAAAGAGACCCACAAACAGATTTACAAAAGTATTCAGACTCTTAAGGATGCAGACAGGCTTTAGGGAAGTACCTGTGTGGGTGACATGCTTATGTCCTAATAACGAAGTCACGAAGCATTGGCTTTAGGTCTTCAGCTCAAAAAGATATACTTCAAAATCATCACAGTATTTTTGCTCTTTCTGGCGCCTAAATACCTTGCTATATCTGGCTGCTGAGTATTGCTACTCAACAAATGTCATTTAAGTGTAGATAAACTCAAATTTGTCCATGACACAGCAGTGTTCTGGCCACCAAAGGGTGGAGGTCAGGTAATCCTACAGTGCACTGGGACTTGGCTAAGATGCTTTTGCCCCTTGACATTCAGGGAAGCCGTACCATGGGCTGGTTGCTCTAGCTGTGTCTACAAACTCAAGGAAGGGCATCACCTGCAGACTGTGAAATGCTCATTTTTAGCCCATTCTGCTCAAGATACAGCACTGGAGTAATTTCATGTTAAACCCAGCAGCTTACACAGTATGCAGATAAGAGGAAAAGGCTCTAATTTGAACTCTAATTTTCAAATACCCTAAAAGTCAGGGATCTTTTGGTCCAGGATAGTCAGATTCACACCAGTTATAAGACCACAACTTTGTGCAAAATTCAGAACTACATCTGAATGCTGAAAAGTTGTGAAGTTGAGGGGCTGATTAGAAACAATGAGCACTTAATAAATGATTGACCTGAGCCTCCCTTAATCCTCACCAACTGTAACAGTGTGAAATGCTATTGCCTTCAGTCACATCTCTCCTGGTTTACCCCACTAAAAGACACAGAATAAGTGGGCCCCATCTGGTATGACTGGAAACTATTATTTGATTCAGTTTTTGTTTTCAAAGAAATCACTTCCCCCAGTGTTTTCTCTAATTCTCCAAGAAACTGGCTGCTTCTAATAGCCTAATTTTAATCACAAAGCTCATGTGTGGTAACCAGTCACAAACACAGTAATAGCAGTGGTTAAACTGCCTCTACAGGAATCTGGCATTTGTTTTTTAATTGAGAAAAAAAATAAATAAAGAAAACCTCCAAAATGCAATCCTCTGCATTATTTGTGGATGAATGAGTCTTGTTTGCGATTCATCAACTTCTTTTGCTAAACACGGAGCAATTTTCCCTAAAGACACTCTCTCTGTAGGGAGACAAAAATCCCCTGGTAAGACACAACGTGAGCAAATTGTCCCTCAGTTTGACACGTGCAGTCATGGGAAGACCAAACTGTAGAGATGTGGGGTGGGATGAAGAGGAAAGAGTGCCGGGAAGGAGGCTTTAGAGATACCGTGACCCTGAAGTAATGAGCACAAGAGCCAGCTACAAACCGCACCTACTGAAGAGCCCCTTAAAAACTGCAGATGCTTCTGCCTAGGATCGAATTTAGCCCTACAGATTTTAAGCTCCTCTCGTTGAATAAAAAATAGTTACCATAGAAACAGCAACATTGCAGATGAGCCGGTCTAAATCCAAATACACCTTCTCCGTATGGCTCGGCCCGCTGCAGATGGCATTAGGGCAAAGATCCCCTCCTACGCAGCGCCTGCTTTGATTTGCCTGGGCGGTGGAAACACGGGTGGCAGAGGTAAGAGAGACAGATATGCATCCACTCAGGGTTTGTTGTTTTTTGGGGTTTTTTTTTTTGTGTGTTGTTTGTTGGGGTTTTTTTAACGTCTTACAGCGTTCAGGACTGCCACACTGCTCCACAAGTGTTCGCTAACAAATCCTTGTTGCAAGGGTCACATACGTTGGTCCCATTTCGAAAGAAAAACACAGGTAGAAACACCAACTTCAGCGCTCAAAATGAAACCATCAGCATCTCTTTTCACACCCCAAAATAAGCATCTCAGCTGCGAAGAGGGACTGAGTCCTCATAGGCACTTGTTTGGACCACGTCTGCCGTCAGTAATATCAAAGCAGTAATTGCTATTGAGAAATCAATGGGAATTCGTTAGAGGATCAGAACAAATTCAGTGTACACAGTACAGCTATGGATCAGAGCTGGCTTTTGCTTTCATTGAGAAAAATCACGCATCTTTAGATGGATGACTTTTAGGTATCACCACCCTATATGGGGGCAGACTCTGGTTGTAGATGCACATTAGCCCCTCTCAGTGGAGAACACAGCCATGCCCAAGGAGGCAGGAGGCAAAAGCTCATGCACAAATTCCCCCACACCAAGCCTGGATGCAGTAAGTAAACAGGATCAGGCCCTCTTGCTAACCTCTCACCATCCTGAGACACCCCTGGCACATAACAGAGAAAGAAAACCACGCGTACTCAATGTACAGCCAGAGGGATGAGGAAGGTTGAGGGACCCAGTTCCCACTCAGCCTGTCTGCTTTGCTTGAACCGTCTCCAGCATTTTCTCTTCCAACCCTAACTTTCACACGGTGCTGCCAAACAGTCCCTCGGGGCATCTCAGACAGGGCTTGGCTTCATTCACCTCCTTGGACTGCTCTACCCACGCGCCTCCTTGCAAAGCCCATGGTCAGGAGGGAGCTGTAGAGAGGTTAAAACTTTTCCCTGATCCACAGAGGGATCACCAGACTCTATCCAACCCAAGTGACACCTTTGATATTGGAAACACCCTTGCACCCAGGAGCCGCGAAGGCAGCTACGTTTGTAATGACCTTAGTGCTATGCTCCTAACGACGGTTATTAGGTCATACAAAGATAAATGACTTTAATGAGCCGAGACAGGAGTGGGTCAAAAGGCAGCTGAACAACAGAGGGATCAGGATGCTGTGGACATCTCCCAGCCAGGCAAATAGCAGTCAGGGAGAAGGTCTAGCAAGTGCTACGGACGGGGAAGAACAGATGGAGCATAAATAATCTGGCAGCCTGCAAACAACATGGCGACTCACGGGTTATTAAAGCACAGCGTGCGCAACGCGGGCCAGCCAAGCCATCGGTGCATGAAGGGGCTGGGGATTGCTTATGCTGGGATTTGGCTTCCAAGTGAAACCAAAAGCACGTCCGTTTTAAGCTACTACATCAGCACGTGCCTATCTATTAGGGGGGCTGAAGACAGAAAAACCCTGTTGGTCTTCAAGTCTATTCATCCACTCAGGTCAGGATTGTCACTGAGCAGAAAGTAACCCTTGGGTTTCTCTATCTTACACTTAAACTCCTTCAGCATACCAAAAAATGGAAGAAAACACCCAAAGAGTTTATTAACCTTTGAGAGATGTTGTCCTTTTAAAAAAAAAAACAAAAACAAAAACCAAAATCCTGGAAAAATAGTCCACCTTAACTCTTGTATTTAAAAGGGACAATCCATCTGATGGAAAAATTGTATTTTAGAGGGGGGAAGGAGTCCTGTTTAATATTCGTCTTCATACTTTTGAGTGTAGAACTAGAACCACGTCTCTGTCCTGAATTTCAGGGGGCAGCTCCTGCCTGGGTGATGGTTGGTCCCTCCATCACTCTACTTAGGAGAGATTTGTCCCAACCAATACCTTCCATGTCATTAGTCTTACCATTAATTAGTATTACTACTGTTTACAGGAAACATCCAAAAACTCCAGTTAGAAATAGGGGCACACTGGGCTGCGCATAGTGTAGAGGGGTTTTTTTGCCAGAGACAGAACAATTTTGAGCCAGGAAAAAACAAATGACAACTTTAGAAAAGGAGGACCAGAGGGTGGACACAAGAGTAATGGGACCAAAGGCTATAAATCAGGAATTGCCACCTGTCTTGGATAACACCTCTCCTTCCTCAGTGTCTGTGCTCTTCAAGCAGTTTAACAGAGTTTGGGTTAGGGATGTGGCTGATGCTACCTCTATCCAAGCCACTCATCAGAACCCACTTATAAAGCAATCAGAGAGAACTGGGAACAGGATGCCCACATGAAACATTTATGGTAAGATGATGAGCACCCCAAACCCTGGGTAGGATTTAATTGCCCAAACAGAGCTGTCTGGGGTGAGCTTAAAGATACCCGGGGATCCATGGCATCTGCATGGGACCCACAGATATGGCACAGGGATGTCAGAGAAGATCTCCAGGACACTATCTGCCTCTCTCTAGAAAACTCAGTCCCATGATCTGTGTCCAGCATTCCTCTTACCCAAGCTACAGGGCTTTAACTCTAAAAAAAAATGCATTGATTCATAAATATTGGGGCTAGAAGGTGCTGTGTTTGGAGCCTGGCTTCCTGATGCAAGTCTCTCAGAGAGCACCAGCAATGCCATCACTGAAAAAAAACGCTGAAATTGTCACACTTAACTTGAAATCAGGCCCTGGTAACAGTTTGACCACTCCTATTCATACCCAAAGCCCTGGCCATTTTCTCAGCTGTCCTCTGAAGCCTAAGCCATCATTTACGACTGGTACCTAGCCAAGCATAGGGGATCCCTACAGCACCCTGAAATCAGAGCAAAAACAGCAAAGCACTTATCTCCTTGGGTTGTAGTCTTTCAGAAGGTTTTGTGCTCCTAAACCATTCAAGCACCCTTGAAAATCCTGTCTGTATTTAGCCTTCTTTAAGGATCAGCATGTTTTCTGAAAAGAACAGAACAACCAAATCGCGGGTGTGTTGCAAAAAGCTTTTGTGAAGAAAAAACTTACTCCAGGATGTGCAGTTTGCAAAACACTATGTTTAGTAGCTATATAATAGCACCATTTTCTGGCAGTTGAACATGACGTTCCTTCTCAAAGGATCCTAAAGAATTTTACAAACACTTTCAACATATGGCCAAGTGTAAAACAGCACCAGAAATAAAGAAGATGCTGTTTGCAGCCTCCCCCCTGATTTTTGCAACCAGTTTGTGTGGTCTGGTGGCTGGCACCCTCTCCTTGGATGCCAATAGGGGATCAGGGCTGTGTTTTGGCAAAGGAATTTTGGATCTGCTATCGAAGACCATCAGAGGCAAGTTCAGTTCTGCCACACTTCCGAGCATTGATTCAGGCTCAGATCCATGGCTCATGAGGTCTCAGGCAGAACCCAACCCTATTACACCAAAACCAAAGAGCATCACTACCGACAGCAATGATGGGCTGGTAGAGCCACAAGGGGAGCCACTTCTCCCACTACAAATGCAGATGTGCTTTCCCGACGCCACCACCTGGAACCAGTTTGATGGAGCGTTAGTGCCACTGCCCACAGTCATGCACATCTCAAAGGACAACAGTAATTTAAGTCGTAATCCAGCCAAATGTGCACATGCTCACCCTAGGGACCGCTCATGTCGTAGAGCAAGGACACACACTCTCCTCAGTAATGGATTTCTGTAGGGAAATGTGGAAAATGTGGAATATAATTGCTCGGTGT
This sequence comes from Scopus umbretta, assembly GCA_013400535.1. NCBI lineage: Eukaryota > Metazoa > Chordata > Aves > Pelecaniformes > Scopidae > Scopus > Scopus umbretta. The sequence continues at coordinate 7,288 of VZTL01048371.1, forward strand.
GCAGTTCACCGTGTCCACCAAAGTAAACATCTCCAGCTTTCCAGAAGATCTTTAACAGTTGCCAGCTGTCAAACCCTGTGTTTTGTACCTCATCTAACACATGACAGCTACAGTAGCACGGAGCCCCAAGCACCATATAGAGATACTACTTTTGTGCTTGGTTTGAAAAAAAAAAAATTAAATACTTTAAAAAAAAAATTTAAAAAGACACCTTTGGATTTGACACTTTTTGCTGGGATCTGAGATTCTCCTTGAAGGTCCCATAGGTAGATACTGGCTTATCTTGTAAGATCAGACAAGCGTACTCTCATATACTCTCCTAAAGCCTTTCCTTAACAGAAGTTTAAGTCACTACTAGAGGAAGACTTGCTCACAGGCACAGACAAGCTTTCATGTTTTTCTCCTTAATTAAGAGGTACAAGATGGGGTTGATTCACCCTAAATGGGCAGAATAAAGTGACGCCCACACACAAATAACTTATTCAGCCTCCCACCCTCCCAGTACCAGAACCAGGGGCTTGGATAACACCAGATGCTAAATTCAGCTCACCCTGTGCTCAGCTTTCACATTACAAATAAAGAAGCCCTATTGACCTAATCCTGCCTTTTTGTCACATTTGGCCCCAAAGTAACTCTCCTCTTGGGCTATTCAAGCATTCCAGTGTTTTGCATTGTCCCCTAAGAGCAACATCTTTGCAAGCTCCAACCGCATGGCATGGTAACTGGGATTTGCTGAATTTAAATTTATGACCCTCATGCAATAATTAAAATGAGCGGGTATAAGTCTGGCATACTGAGAAGAGCCAGCAAAACAGCTGTTAGTTATAAACTTTAAAAATAAAAGGATGTTTTATGAGCCTCATCAGAAACATTTGTCACTCTTTCATATAGATAGGAATAAAATTTACACATTAGGCATTCCCTATTGTGATTTAATCCCTGCCCCACACAATGCAGTTTTGATCTTGAAACTGCAAATGCAAACTTTAATAGAGTTTACAGATTCCAACGTTGTATGAAATACATGGCAGAGAATGAAAACCCTCTGCATGCCACTCCCATCACAACACGGGGCTTCTCAAACCCATGTTCGTGCCGAAGGCCAACGCACAAACCTTCTCCCAGCCTAGCACAGCTTTCACATCACAAGCAAATGAGCCACTGCCTGGGACATTAGCAAAGCATTCCCAAACTAACGTTGCTAATTCGAGTGCATCTCAGCTGGGTGAGGAGCCTGGATTCCTCATGGGAAGCTGCTGCCGCGTCCCTGAAGAAAGGGTGACAGTGGTACCGGGGTTTTGTGGCATGTCAGCCAGGATGGGGCACGGTGGGTGCCTTCTTCCAATTGCATGGGTGTTGTAGGGTGTCTCAGTGCAATGTTGCTCACGGGCAGGGAAGAAATCCAGAGGGTCCCCAGGCTGGATGAGCCAGGAACGGTGGTGAGGAGGGCACCGTGGTCCACCAGGTCCCCAAGCAGGAGGTGACACCAGAGACAGGGCACTCACCTCCTCGAGCACCCTCTCGCACCCATGGCCACGCTGCCCATCGCACCACAGCGAGGATGCAACTGTTAGAAATCAGACAGGCACAGCTAGAAATCAGGATTATCTGGAGCCGTCATGATTAATAGCAGTGCAGATCTGGATGGGAAATTAAAGCTGGTGCCTCAGGGCTGAACCACATCTCTAACTATTAAAACCAGAGTGAGGGGGGGGGAAAGAAAAAAAAAAAAAAAAAAAAAAAAAAAAAAAAAGATGTGGGAGTAAAATTGTCTCCCACTTCCACTATAGGTCGCTGAAGGAGGTTTCTCTGCCTTGTGGCATATGATCAGATGAAAATTTTTGTTCAAGGATCACAGGAATCTGCCCAGCTTATGTCAGCTTTCATATTTGTAGCCTTACATTTTCATGGCTGTATACAATGCCTTTGCACAGGTCTAACAGAACAAGACACGTGAAAAATAATGCTGGAGAAATCAGTGCTGATCACCCCCAGTCCCTACAAAACACTGACTGCAGGAAATCAGTTCTCAGAATGGAAAGTCCGCACAAGAGCAAAGCTGCATCTTATACAAACATCTCACTTGTGACCTTTCACGGTGATGTATTGGAGCAACAGCCCTTCCTGCAAAAGTTTAACATAAGCCGCTAAACACTGCATGATATTTATTCACCGTGGGTTCTGTAAGTGAAGGAAAAATGTGCATCTTTTACCTTGAACACTTCCATTGGAAGAGGAAAATTTGCTGCATCATTAAGGGATTTTTCCAGAGCGCATTTCCACTCAGATATAGTCTTCAGAGAACAGATATCTAAAGCGATGACAACAGAAAAAACAAGAAAACCAAGAGGTGACTGTTTGGGGATCAAACATTTTTGAAAGACTCAAGTTCCTGTGTCATAAAAATGGATAGTACAAGTGAAATGAACAGTGTGTATATTCCAAGCTGTACAGCATGGATAAATTCAACACAAAAGCAACTAACAGGGACACATTTGAGGAAGATTGTGTTTCATATCCTGGAGTAAAACGCAGAAAAATACACATCCTTCCTTTTCTGCTGAAGAAAAGAGAATCATACTATTTCATTACTTGAAAACAACAAAAACTCTCCTTTGATTTTCAATTCTCAAAATACCTCATGTTTTCCAGTTTGAAGAGCCTCAGGTCTTCAGCCAATATTAGTTACATTTGAACAAAGGCAGAAATATCTTTACCAAGGCTTCTGTTCATTGGAAAGTCTTTTTTTTTTTTTTTTT
>VZTL01048371.1:13664-42150 GCA_013400535.1 Scopus umbretta
AGGAAGCACAACTGGATAAAAGGAGGAAAGAATAGAAAGAGAATAAACAAAGAGGAAGCACAAATCTCATTTGAGCCACTTCTGTATTGATTCACCAGACCTATACAGGCCAAGAGGATTCAAAGACAGTCAATGAAAAAGTGTTTCCCTGTAACACAAATACTCCCTAAAATAACAGAGTGAGTGATATTCATGCTCTCCAGCATCCACATCTAATTTAGAAGTGATGGGGAACATTGATTCCTACCTATCAGTGAAGAAAAGCACACGCTTCCAAAAAGCATTTGAGACCCCAGGTTAGACCCAAGACTCAGACAGACTTGCGAACATGACAACTGCATGTATCAGGGTAACCTCTCTGAATCAGGTGCGATTGACAGAAGCCACATCAGAAATACCTACTCAAAGGAGGGCTACCTTTCTGCTATCTTTTGACACACATGGAAAAACTTCAACAGCACAAGGAAAATGAGGCATGGACTTGGACACCTCATCCACCCACACAGGAAAATGTGGAATAGGTCTGCTGGGTCAAAACCTATGCAATAACCAAGAAAGCACCTCATCTCTCAAAGGAAACAGTGGTCCTTGGGCATCCAGCTTGGAGGTGTAAACAGCTAGCAAATATGGGCCATGCTCCACAGGGCTTGGCAAACAGCTTTGTGGCCCTAAGTATTTATGAAAAATACAGATGCTGCACACTTTCTGCCCCAAAGCAGACCATACATGCAACAGTCTAAGCTGTCATGTTTAACCAGATCCCTAACTCCAAGGCAAGTGAACCAGCTTGACTCAACCAACTCAAGTCAGACCAATGAAGAGCCAAACATCCTGAGCAGAGAGAAACCCAATTGCCCAGAAACTTTCACAAAGTTTTGACCAAAATTATTGGTGTGGTGGAGAAAATTCATCCTCCCAGTCATCCCGCACTGTAATGGAGTATAGCCTGGATGGAAGCACATCTCCAAAGCCAGCCCCAAAACCTGTCAGTGAATGCCTCTGCAAGCATTTCTCCCAGAAGGCTTCAAGTAGCCCTGAGCCCCTGCTGCGTGCTGTGGTTCCTAGCCCATATCCTGCTTGCTAAACCTTATAAATGCTTAGTTTTTCCCTAGACTCAGCCTTGCACTCCTCCTTGCCCTGCCGGTTTGATCCCGCTCCTTTTGCCAAACCCAGCCCTACTGTTTGGAGTCTGATTCCAGCTGACCCCTAAGCTCTCCTCTTGCCCAGACTCCTGGCCCAGCCTGCTTGTGCCCGATTCTTCTGCCTGGCTCCTGTCCCTTGAACTTCTCCTGCCCCTGGATCTGTGACTTCCAGTTTCTGACCTCAGACTGGCTTAACTGCAGCTCCTACCTCCCCTCTTCCAAGCTGGTTTGAACACTAAACTCAACTCTAGAAACCTTCTCCAAGTCGCAGTCTCCTGGTGTTGAATCTGGTCTGACATACTCGAAAAGACTTCACTCCCTTGGGGAAAAGGCAGGACAAGATCTGTGGTGTTTTAAATCTGAAAGACCCATCTACCCTTACGCAAAGGAGTATTTTCTTAGCTTCTAGCAATAGACACCCCATAATCCCTTGATGGACAGGCTGACATGGACAGGCAGACAAGCCCAGCACCCTCAATGCACTTTCTGACCGATTACAGTCAGGTCTCACTTGGCAGATGTACAGAAATGTTGCAGCAGAATATGAAACACCTGTATTAGAAGGACGATGATGGTCCCAAAACACTTTCTCCAGCCCCCGGGAAATTTCATGGAGATCTACTGCTACCCAAGAGAAATGTGTGTGGCCATGGAAAGACAAACGGGCAAGAGGTGTCTGGCTGAGGGGAAAGCAAATGGAGTCTAGTATATGCTGAGAGGCATCACCTAGGACTTCACCTGGACAGCAGAAGACTGGCTCCCAGTGAGGCCTCCACCAGGAAGCCTACAGTATGGCCAGGAAGACCTGGCCACTAAAACACCACTGAAAAGGGCTGGGCAAGCAGGCACCTTGGACCACCCCCATTAGCTCTACCTTTTGGTGGAATGATGCACGAAGCTGCTTTTTTTGGACACTGCTTCCTTCCAGGAGCGGGCTAAGCTAAACTGAATTTATTAAATACATTTAATACAGTTTACCTGACCCACTTTGAACCCAGATTAGATGGCTTTCTCATGCCATTTGTGTTACAGCTAGAAACTACTGTAAAAGCAATGTGAATGCTGGATAGGAAGAAATGGGTTGCACACGTATCTCAAAACATCCATAAATGCCACAAAGGGCGATAGTATTTTCAGGAGGCTCTTTACCTGCAGGTGGGTCCATTCTGTATTTATTCTCTTGACACCAACCGACTGGTCGAAGTCTGCAATCCAAGTAAAACAACCACTGGTCATAGGATTCAGTCTCCTCCAATCCCACATAGCGAAGGCGTAATCTTCCTCCAACATTTTCAACCACACTAACTATCCAGTACTGAAAGGGATTCTGGGAATCCTGCAGCTCTATTAAGGAATCAACTGTAATGAGGTCTACAGGGTTTTTTCCTCGCAGAGGCTGTTTGAATAGAAGCAAAACTCCTTATTTTAAACTTTATTTGAAGACTTCTCAAGGAAACAGATGACAGCAGAAGATTATTTTTGTTTTTCACACCATCATCCAAGCGATCAGCAAACAGTCTGTTCTTCTTCTATTTTACCCAATGTCTTCCAAGTGCAAATTCAGAAGTAAAACAGAAAACAACAGTTGTGCTAATTTCTCAACCGACATAATCAACAACAACAAAAAAAGAATAATAAAAGGTGGAACAGCTCATAAGGCACATCCACTTAGGATGCTCCTGAACAACTCAAAGCCCAGTTACATTGGAGGATTTAAAACCAAATTCTCATTGACTGCAGCTGGTAAGAACCAATCACAGGACCGGACACTGGCATTTGCCTAAAAGGCGACTACTTTGGGCATGCCCCTAAAATTGCCCTCTGTGTACTGATCTTTCCCACCAAAAGCTTTATCTCACTCCTGCTGGCATGTAGAGCAAATTATTCCCCACTGCCACGGATGCAAGAGTCTGCGGTGGTTACTCCAAAGAGTAGGCAGATTCCCATCAGCTTAAGGGGCCTTGGGATCAAAGCCCAAGGCATACATGATTTGCTGCACCAAGCCACCATGCCCAAGAAACCCCAATGAATGAGGTTATTTGCTTACACACAGTATTTGCTGTGATCCCAGTTTTGCAACCATTTACACATGTGCTTAACTTTACACCTGCAAAGCTGCCAACCGCAGGCATTAAAAAACCATGAGATGCTTTGCAGAACAGTACCTTAGGGGCTGAGCCCATTTTTGCTTTGCGATTGTGAGCATCTCTGTGTTGTCAAGCTTTTCTCCACCAGCTTAACGGTTAGATTTTTTTTTTTTTTTAATGAAAGTTCCAATTCTTATGCAATTTCTCAATTTCCAGGCTTTAAGAGCAGCACTAAAAAACACCTCAAGAGTTGGGAGCATTGGTCCCCAAAGGAGATGATAAGCACAGGCAAAATATATTAAAAACAACGACTTCTTTTTCCTGTGTGTTTGTCCCACTTGTAATTAATTAAGCAATATAAACCTTTCACAGTATTTTTTAAAATACTAATTCTGTAAATCAGAGTAAGTCCAGGATGGTTCCTTCTAGGGGTGGCTAGAAAAGAAGTGAGGAAAAAGCCTTATTTTTCAAAAAAGTTTTCATGCATATTGAATTTTGAAAATATTCAAAATTTTGAAATGCAACCAATTTTGACTACATCTCTTTTAAGCCAAAAATGCAGGCAACAGAATGAGAATTTGGTAAGAAAAGTAATTAAAATTAACTATAACCTTATCACACATACAATGTTAACCAGCTCTGTAATTGATAGAGATTTCTCAGAACATATTTGCCATGATAAGCCACTCCTCTGTTGTATAAGCTACAAGCACCTGTATAATCTCTTCAAATATTATTTCGTGGCAAAATGCAGCGTCAGAATTTGATAATATAATAGAAATCTACTTCAGTGTTTTTTTCCTCTCATATAACTGCTTCATTGCAACAAAACATTTTTTAATATGAAATGATAGTGTAATGATTTAACTTACTATAATAAATCCCTGGCTGTAGAAAAGCTAATATTGCTTCTCTGATTTGTGTGCTAAATTTTAAGCCAATGGGCTGTCACTTACCCCTGAGAACTGAATGGCTAAGATTAACAATTGCCTTGCATGAAATATTAACATTTACCATAACGCAAGAACTCTTTACATGCATAACTAGCATGTTAACAAAAAAAAAAGTATCACTACATACTATTTTAACAGTATCACAACAACCTGCAGCACTCACAAACAGCAAATCTCAACAGGGGGTTACATACATTGCACGACACAGACAGCGCTAAGCACATATATTGCCTAAAACACCAGAAAAGGGTCAGAAACTGTTTCAAGCCAATGCACTGTTTTCTCTCTCTGCATTGCTGCCCGGGGCTGCCTCTTTACTCTGCCTGCGGAAAGGGAATGGAGAGGTTTGCCATGGCATTGGCACGCACCAGAGATGGGTGTTGGACACTCCTGGCTTTTTGCATATGCCACCTGGGAATGGTCCAGGAATAGGGACGCAGCAGACCTGAAGATGTGCATTATTTTGGGCATGCAAGGGCTGTTCACTAACAGATTGGGGGGAAGAAAAAAAAAAAAAACAACCCTGATGGTACGCTATTAATTCTCCCTGCCAGGCAGCTCTTACTACACAGGCACATGGAAAAAGGATGCAACTGTGACAGGTGGGAGTGACCAGGGACAAAATGATCAAAAATGGTGCCTGGATGCACCCTTGCTTCCAAAAAGCCAACATGAGTGCTTACACAAAGGTAAATCGCCTGTATGCTTTTACTCCCAGCCTAAATACAAAGGCAGAGCAAACTGCCTGCTGCAGGACGGGCCGTCTCCTCTCCAAATGCCCGCGGCAGCATCCGCAGGAGAGCAGGGCAGCTCCCAACGGAGAAGGTGCCCTGCTCCCACAGTTTCAAGGTGAACCTGCAGGATTTTTGCCCAAGATCTCAAGGCAAGCTGAGGCCACCCCAGGTGCGAGTCGCCCTGTGAATACGCTGCGCAGACTGGGCTCTTAGCCATACGGGTGCACCTAAAACCAACCAGCCCCTTTTTCTCTCCTGCCCTCCGACAACTGGGGCCACTTCACCCAACCTCCCCGCTAAATCCGACTGCTGCGTTTAGGTGGAGGCAATGTCCTTGGGGGAGCTACTGCCGTACATACGTAAATCTGACAGTGCTCCCCAGCAACCTGCGAAACCCTTTCTCCAACCTGTGTCCTGAAAGCTCCAGTTATCAGCTTGGTGGACCTAATGGGGCACTGAAGGGCTGCGTCCTCCTTCCTACAGGCTCCCTCCACGCTCTCTTTCACCACCCAGCCTTTTTTGAGCGCCAAACTTTCTCAGTACCGCCCTCCAGCCTAAAGGCAAACAGAACTACCCATCACTGGGTCAGAAGCAGAGCCAGCAGAGTCAAGGCAAGGTTGCCACTGACTTTTGGCCAGCGCTGGATCAGACCCCGCTGCTGGCACACAGACGCTGCAAGCACACAGCCCTACAGGAGCGCAAACACCGCTGCAGCATGCACACCACGACACCGTATGGGATAGAAACTGCAATCTAATACATACGCCTTCCAGTAAATTTGCAGGTGCAGTCCGGGCGCCGGTCAAATCATGTATGAGAAACTCCGTCCAGTCCATGTATTTCTCTTTGATTGCTGGGGAGAGGGAGGGAAGAAAACAGATGCTTAGCACAGCAGACTGCAGTAGGCTTGCCGCACGTATTTTACAACATTTCCTCGGGGTTTACCAACTCTGTTGTGGTTTAACCCCAATCGGCAACCAAGCACCACACAGCCGCTTGCTCACCCTCCACCCGCCCCGGTGGAATGGGGGAGAAAACCAAAAAAAACCCTAAAACCCACGGGTTGAGATAAAGACAGTTTAATAGGACAGCAGAGAAAGAGAAAATAATAGTAAGAACGATAAAAGAATATACAAAACAAGTGATGCCCAATGCAATTGCTCACCACCCGATGCCCAGCCCATCCCCAGGCAGCAATCGCTGCTTCCCCCAGCCAGCTCCCCCAGTTTCTATACTGAGCCTGATGCCGCATGGTATGGAATAGCCCTGTGGCTAATTTGGGTCAGCTGTCCTGCCTGCGTTCCCTCCTAGCTGCTTGTGCACCTGGCAGAGCATGGGAAGCTGAAAAGTCCTTGACTAGTGTAAACAAAACACAGCACTATAGCAGCTACTAGGAAGAAAATGAACTCTGAATTAAGCTGAAACCAGGACAAACTCTAAAGTTTCAGATACAATTGCAATCCAGACCAGGAGAAAACCTGGTATGTTGTCCAGTTCCTTGGGCAACCCGTGCACACGGTTACATCCCAAAATAAGGGACGGTGTTGCTCCACTCTAGCCATTGACCGTGATTTACAACAGCGTGGCTTATCATCTCCATCTCTCCCATTCAGAACTGGCCACCGCTTGTGTAACCACTCGTTTCCTGCTTGCCACATAGGCTCAGATATGATTTACAAACCTTCTTTGTATGTTCACTAACGACCTCAGAGAAAAAAAAAGCTGTGCAAACTTTCAGTTCTCTGACAGGACAGCAAAAACTCCAGGTGCTTTCCCCCACAAAGCAGAAAAACAACCCTGAGAACATCGTATGTCAGCTGCCTAGTCAGTACACTTCCAAGAAGACAGACTTAATGAATTGATCAGAAACATCTACTTAAATGTCAAAAATATGTTTGAATCATTCCTGAGCTAAGCACTGTAAGCCTGTGCTACTTTAGGGATCCATATCCACATAGTTTCATAAGATTTGAACTGAAATGTATAAACGTTGCCTCTGGGATTCAAATTCTGGTTTAATTCTTGTTGAAATCAGCAGAAGTTGGGCATCAAAAGGCAATTCAGCAAATCTCAGCTTCAGCAATTCAGATGCCTCTTCAAGCACCTTGTGCGTTTGCAGTCAGAAACCCAGAAACCAGACAAGTCCACCTGCCTGTAAATGGGAATTAAATTACATCGGAAACATTTTTCTCACCAAAACCCCTCTTACTCGTATGTTAGACAACCAACAGTAATATAGTTACATTGCTAACACAGCAACACCTATAGAAGGGAAAAAAATCACAAGCGTTTGAAAACTTAAAAAATTTCCTCTCATCAAACAACTGCATATGCAGTTTAAAGACCACTACCCCACAGGGGAGGCCAGGCAGGGCTATAATTAACCATGAAAGGTCCAAAATAACTACATGATAGCAGCCGTCACGTTTTGCTCAAAGGAAGCAGAGTTCTTTGCTCCACACTTCAGGGAAACACCACATTAGGCAACCAAGAGCAATCCAGTCTGAAGCTCTTTGTGCTTTCATACAAATCAGGGTGGGATTTCTAAGTATTTTAAAAGCCTGGTGACTGTGACTTCTCAGCCCTTCCCAGAGATGGGTGTCAGCTACCATAATGCCTTGACAATGCAGAACCTGAGCTGTGAAACCTTTGAGAAGGTGCAATCTCAGCGGTTAGAGCAGGAGGACTTCAGACTGCAAATGCAAACAGCAATGTGAGCACAAATACTGCTACCGTTACCTCCAGACCAGGAGACCAAACCTGAGCCTTCTCAAAATGCATCCTTGGTGCTTGGCACACCTGGACTCTGGCCCACACTCAGTTTATACCTTAAATACCTTTTGCAATCCATACAGCTGGCCACAGACAAAGACAGAAGCCATGCCCAGCAGACCATATATCAGACCTCATTTCTGAGTTGTGCTCCTTCCAACAAAAGCCAGTTCTCCCAGTGTCACTTGAACTATACATACAATTTATAGATCTAAATTACTTTGAAAGTACATTTAAATGTATATAAAATTAGCGAACTTTAAAGTGCTGGACTTGAGCCTCTATAAAATAAAACCTAAGCTAGCCTGGAACTGCTCTAAGTCTTTTGCAGCACTGATTTTACATGATTTCCAGGAGATGTATGACCTTTACATTATTTAAGATGAAGGAATAGCCTGAGAAGAAATGGTTTATACATGGCACTTTCTCTCTCAACATTCCTGTTGCGTACACCTTATCAGTTCCCGTCCACCTACATTAGGATAAAGAAAACAAGCTTAATTCTGGCATCAGTGAGAAGACAGTAATTGCCGTAATGAATGAGACTGGAGTCCCTCTAGTTCAGACTTCTGCCTCTCGCTGTGAAAAGCACTGGGTGCATCAGAGAAAGGTGCAAGTTGAACTTCATTTTGGCTCATCCCCACAAAGTTGTCAGCCAAATTTTGAATGCCAGAGCTTCATTACTGAGGAATGACAAATGTGATAAAAACAACACGGTTCGAACTTTCGAAGCTGGCAGAAGTGGGGGGAATAGGATTTTCAAAGTTGACAACAGATTTCAGGGGCCTCCATTTCCAGATGCCCGATTTGAGATGTCTTAACGGTGCTCAATTCACAGATCTTGCTGTCAGTCTGTCCCCTTCTAATGTCTCAAAAAAACCCTCTTGTCCTTTTTGAAAGATTTGCACCTCACAACTTTTTGACACCTAAATAAGATGAGGCCGCTCTCCACATTCAAATCTGGATTACAGGCTTCCAAAGACCAAAAGAGCCAAGGCGAGCTTTGTTTTCAGACGAAACAGACTCAGCTGAAAAAAGAAGTTACTCCCAGTTTCTGAGTGGTTTCAGAGCCATCCTTCCCAAACAAATGTAATAGCTGGTGTTTTGCTTTTTTTATTCTTCCCTTGCGGTGTGGATAAAGGGACTCTGAAAACCTCTGAGAGAGAGCAGATTGCACTGGAAGTTTTAGGAACAGGGATTCTTCTGTGCCTATAGAACACAATCTGCCTTCTCAGTACTAGACTTCCAGTCATTACAATGCAAATATTAATTTTTAGTAGTAATGAAGTGAATCTAAATCATCATGATATCTGCAGAAGCCTTCAAGGACCAAGCAAAATGTTAAACAAGAATATTCAAACAAAGGAAAATCCGCTGGGTAAATGAGAATAGCTGGCAGTGTAATGCGTGGGTGCCCACGCTGAGCATCCATCTGAAGAAATGCTGGTGCTTCTCTGGTGTATCAGACTCAGCACCTGTGAATTGAAGCACTGATTGTCAATCACTAGTTCACATTTTCACTTGTCAGCTACAGGAGAAGACCCAACTGAACCTCTTGTACTGCAGACAAACTGGAAGAACTCTGCTTTTAGAGCCCATCTTCAGCTGGCTGGCCAGCCAGTGGGATGGGAAGGGGGATAGGACAAAGGATCCTGTTCCATAGGGACCTAAGCTCCACTGGTGCTGCTCCTTTCAAAACCATTTTTCCTTCCTTAAATAACTTCAGTGAGTCAGCAGTGGTCCATGGGGCTCAGATATCCATGTTTTCTCTACCCTTCAATGGATCTGTCTTCCCAGAAGACCTCTGTGAACCTCCCCTACCCAGAACCTGCCAAGCCGAATGCACCTCCGGGACCTCAGCTAACGCCTGTGGTGCCACAGGAGGCAGGGGAAACGCACAAGAAATAAAGCAAAAGAAACCTCCCCACCAAATCCTTTCAAAGGGAACTATTTCAGGCAGGGAGGTAGGTCCTCCTACAAAAGGCAGAAGCCACAGGGGACAGAATGTGTCCTTCAAACCTTCAAACAGAAGGACTCTGATGAGCCCTCTCCAACCACAAAGTGTAATGGGCAGAAGCAGCAACTTGCAAGCGCACAATTAATGTCACCCTAATTCATGCCACCCTAGGTCTTACTGAGCTGCACAGACTCAAAAGGTAATAAGAAATCTTCATAGTAAGAAAGTCCCTGGTACTTCTGCCTGGATGGCATAGGAGGAAACACCCCTTGTTCTTCATAAGCCAGGGAGCTGGCAAAACTGGGAGGAAGACTTTTACCAATGCGCAAAGCCTTCTCCAAGCAGGGGTAAGCACTGAAGACTACCTGTCCCTTTGCACACCCACCCTTCCCTCACCAGGCACAGCTCATCTGTGAAGATGACACCTTGGAAAGGGACTGTCACCCATACCACAATGGGACTCCAAATAGGCCTCATGACAAGAAAGCATTTGAGATATTATAGTTACCTTGAGGCTATTTTGGAAATTATATTCTAAGCAGTGATGGCTTGCTTCACTAAGACAACAGTAACATAATCACACTGACTGGTCCTCTAGAGCATGAGGCGTTGACGTTCTGTGAGGACACAGCTTGGCCAAGAGTCCCAATATTGCTATGAGTAACAGACCCATCTCAGTGCCAGTCTCGTGGTCCTGCACAAGGCCGCTGTGCAGAGAAGTGACCAACATGAGACTGTGCAATGGTCTGAGAGCCAGGGGGCCAACAGCCATCAAATTTATCACAGTGAGAGGAAGTGATTCAAGAGAAGCAGAGACATGGTAGCAGAAAAAAAAGACTCAGTTTAGTGATCCCACTGATGCAAAGGCCACAGTGTGAGCTGAACTGAACGATTAAACACTAGATAATCCAGAGAGGAGACAGGTATTAGCAACACTCTCATCCTGGAAAAAGCATCGGTCAGAGGTTGCACCATACTAAGACACAGTACAGCCCAAACACAAGGCATGCATTGCATAAAGAGATGCTCCCAAAATGCCAATGCTCTTGTAACTACTTTTCTTTCCAGGGTGAGCAGGCGACACCACAGCCCCGTTTGGAGCCGCAGCTTGTGTATGCAGATGTGCCTGTTTCCTTTGGATCAGGTTCAGTTCATCTTGGAGCCTGTGTGGGTGGTTGTTTTCACACCTCTGCAGCTCCAAGGCCAAAGGCTTTAAGGCATCTTCGTGCCATAAAAATGCCACAGAACCACCTGCCTTAAAGCAAAGCAGCCCAAAACAGAGGCCAGATCTGCACATTGCTGGGCCAAGGTGTATCCATAGCAGAGCCAACAGCTCTGCTCCAGACTGCATTCGTGCAGGACTAAATGCGCAGAGAAGAAAATCCATCTGCCTCCAGATCACCACAAAAAGACCTGAGAAAGAGACTCAACATTTATCTCCCCAGTTCCTGAGGAGCAGTTGTAGTGTTGCACCAATTCCCAGACTCGGCACCGGGCTGGGCTGGCTGAGGCTGAGCCCAGGCTCTGCCTCCTCCTAACAGACCTCGGTGAAATTATCCACACCTGCAAAAGTGAAAACCAAGTATTCCCCGTTCCACTGCAGTCTTTGCAGCACACTACTTTTGCGTCTCCCCGAGGAAAATACAAAGCCCTCCTGCCTCCTTCAATGAAACATATTGATTTCAGAGAGCAGCTTCTAGTTTGGCAGATATTACAGTAGATCCTTAAATTAGGAAGAAAAAGGACCCTTCCACATTAGGGCTCTATTTATTTCCGCAGAAGTGACGGTACAGGTTATAAAATTGAGCTCCCCTTCCACAGGGCTGAACTCCATCAAAAACCGGATCGCACCCAATATCCCTCAAATAATAATAATAATTCTTCCCACCTCTTTCTCCACTCAATTCACCCTGTCCCCAACCTCTCTGACTCCCACTCCTCTCTCCCCTTTCGACTCCCTGCCAACCTCTCCCTTTTGCTCGTTCATCTCATTTTCCCAGGCAAACAACTCCAGGCCATGGCTGGACCCGACTGCTCCAAACCTGGACACGGCGGCAGCAGCTGAGGACCAGAGGCTGCTGCAACCCCTGGTCAATGTGCAAAGTACCGCTAACGCCGCTCACCATGCACCAGGTTTTCACCGTTAGCTGCTCAAAAACAGCCCTTTCCCTTTGCACTGTTCATGCTGACCATGAAAGCCATGCAAACAGCGGTCGGAAAAGGCCAGAGCGCTGCAAGTCCTGCATCACCGCATCCCCCGTAATCCCACTAACCACACGCTGGAGAGCCAGGACAGCGGCTTCATTCCCGGTGCCCAATCAGCTGCCCCTGAGATCCTATAAATCTCTGTGCCCTGCCTCAGCCAGTGTGTAAGGGGTTCAGATTTATCTGCCTCTCCAGAGAAATAAAAGATTAAAAGAACATTTACGGTCCAATGAAAGCCCTGAGTCATAGGCGCTCCATTCAGTGAATATGAGATACTATTATCACATTACTTGGGATTTTATCTAGTCTCCTAAGTAGTTACTGTTTTTCTTAAAGCCACTTCTCCCAGGGTGATGGGTTTACATGAAAATACTCATTTGCTGTTTTTTTTTTTTTTTTTTTTTTCTCCCAAGAACAGTACACTGCAAAGCTCAGGAAAAACTTTGAAATCTGAAAGACTGAGAAGACAATGGAAAGAACATGCAATTTTTTTTTTTTGCCTTTTTATGATTCCCCCCCACAAACCATTCCCTCAACTGACAAGAGCAAGACTCAGGAATTTGAACTGCCTCATTCCGTAAAAGAAACAAATAGTACCACAAATACCTTACAGGGTTACAGCACCTCAGTAAGCTACTCCTCAGAAACACCTTTACGCACCCCATGGATACATTTGCCCTCTCCAACCGCAATGGAAAGCATAAGAAGCACGAACACAGGTTGAGTGGGCCAAGCCACCAGGGACCATAGAGCAAGTAGTGTGCCATTACTTCAAAATAATACATAAACCATGATAATACAAAGTAACGCATAATGCATGACTAAATATCTATGCCCATCTATCTGCCTAGCACTTGAGCACATCGAGTTTAAGCTTGCAGGCATGAGGACAACCTAACACTAGCCCATCCGAGAGGACCTGAACTGCTGCCACCAGTAATTGGGCCCAAGACAAGTAGTAACATCAAATTATGATCATTTTTGTCCTTATTAAAAAAAAAAATCATTAGAAAAATTGTTTTTCATGTTGTGGGTTTTTTTAATAATGCACGATCACCAGCAACCTGTCGACACCTCTACTGAAGAATCCCCACCGCACCCCATCGACCTCTAAACAACAGTTTCAATTTTCTCATATGTGAAGAACAGCATCTTAAACAGCTTTATAAAATGGTTTAAGATCTTTGAGATAAATTTGCTAAGTGACAACACTCTCACTGTGGCAACTATTCTTATTATTAAACATTTAACTCCTTCCTAGGACTGCAATGAACAAAAACTGTTAACAAAGAGGAATTATAGCTAGACAGGACCTGGGCAGTTTTTGTCACTCCATTATGAAATAAACTAAAATATCAAATTCTCCTAAAAAAATAAATTTTCTAAACAAGCAATTCAGGCTGTTCAAAAGTTTATATACAGATATTAAATATGTATTTAAGATATGTAGGTTTTGGAAAGGTAAAGAGCATATTGTAAAAATATAAAACCTTATAATATGGTATTTTCTTTTATTTTTAAAGTTGTCACACATTTGATACAATATTTATACGTTATAAAAGTCTTAACATATAAATAACTATGTTACAAAGGTCTAAATGATAGAGTCAAAATGAGATGTCTTTATATCAAAATAACATAGAACACTAAAACAATTTGTTTAGACTTCACCCTTCAAAACAATTTGTCAAAACTGACATGTTCTCACAAAATATTGCCATTTTGATAAAATAGCATTTTGACAGAAAACAGTTGAATCCAAACATTTTCGTTCAGCTTGCTGAACTATATACATCCTTGTGAACCAGACTGCATGTGAAAATAGGATGAATGGGGCTGTGAGTGCTGCCCCTGCTCCTGTGTCCCTAAGCAAAGGGCTCAGGCTGTGTCTACGCTGCTTTTAGAATCATAGAATCATTACGGTTGGAAAAGACCTCTGAGATCATCTAGTCCAACCGTCAACCCAACACCACCATGCCTACTAGACTATGTCCCAAAGCGTCACATCCACATGTTTGTTGAACACCTCCAGGGATGGGGACTCCACCACCTCCCGGGGCAGCCTGTTCCAATGCCTCACCACTCCTTCAGGAAAGAAATTTTTCCTAACATCCAATCTAAACCTCCCCTGGAGCAACTTGAGGCCATTACCCCTCGTCCTATCGCTGGTTACTTGGGCAAAGAGACCAACACCAGCCTCACTACACCCTCTTTTCAGGCAGTTGTAGAGAGCAATAAGGTCTCCCCTCAGTCTCTTCTCCAAGCTAAACAACCCCAGTTCCCTCAACCGCTCCTCATAAGACTTGTTCTCCAGACCCTTCACCAGCTTCACTGCCCTTCTCTGGACACGCTCCAGCACCTCAATGTCCTTCCTTTTGAACCCTCCCCAAACCCTTCAGAGCAGGGAACATCCTCTGCTGCATACCCTATAAAGCCAGATCCCCCGTTAGGAATTTCCAAAATAAAATAAATAATAAATAAATAAAGTTACTTAGTGATTCAATGGCGTTGTGTATAAAATGACTGCTTGTTTTGGATTCTTTTGAGGGCTCCTTGTAAAAAAAGCCAAATGGGGCTCGAGACATCTTCAAACAACTTTTTTTACTTGAAACTTCAAACAATCTTCAATTCTCACACCAGCAGAGTTCTGCAGTTTGAATTGAATCAGAAAATAATGAAAATGCAGTCAAAAGAAGAAAAAAAAAGAATGTGCATCAGAAGCTGTTGGTCTGATTTCCTAATGATGCAGCCATAAATATCAACAGATACCAACTTCAGAGCTCAGGCATCACCTTCTATACACCTGTCTTAAACATGGAAAGCCTGCAAAGAAAATATTATATATAGGGGATTTTCATGGAAACCAGAAGTTATAAACAACTGTCCATCAAAGAATACACGTGCTTAAAATACATTCCTGGAGTCAGCAGTACATTGTGGTCCCATTCATATGAATTTACAACAGGCTAATAAACAGATGTTAGAAGGAAGTTGATATCTGTAAGAGACTGAGTAGCTTTTGTACACTGTTAGAAGATGCTGCTTTAAGTTACCGATTTCTCTACTAGCTCTTACAACTGTTAATTATCTAAGTTTTTTTAATAAATAAAACTGAAAACATGTAAACTTCAAATTAATGTTAGTTGTTTAGCCCACGCGATCTACTTCGTATAGTAAGAATATTCTGCGTGACTTTTCAATTGTCTTCAACATATTTGCTGCGCTCTGGTTTTTCAGGCTACCTAAAACACCCTGATCCCATTCCTAAGAGAAGACTACCCATGCTGCACTTTCTGGTCATGACCCAAGAAAGGGCCAATGCACAGATTTGAATTCTTCATACCCAATTCTGCAGGTAGGAGCACTCCTTGATTAGAAAAAGTAAAGAGAAGTACAAATTAAGAAAGGCATGAACACATGCTTTAGGTTGGCACCTGAAGATTTCCCTTATAGCTTTTTCTACGCAGTTACTCTGAATTTCAGTATGATGCGACTGTTAGCCTCCCTGTTGCTATTCGAGGTGCCCAGAAATGATCCACTTATATTCTCTCGATCAAAACAAGCAACTTCACATGCAAAAAACTGTCTCCCTGTCCACAGGAGACTTTATTTCCTAACATCCTTTGAGTCCTTCACAAGCATGCACACTATTCCCCTTGGGCTTCTCTAGTCCTTAATTAACTGTTATCTTTCTAACAATAAAAAGGCAGTGGGTGGTTTGGGAGTTGCTTTTCATTTCTTGAAGCTTGTGCTGGCCTGTGCTACGTCTCCAACCCAGCTGTGGGAACTACGGGTGGAAGAAGGGAAGGACATGGATGTGGGGTGCTGTGGGAGAAAAGCATGTATGTGTGGGTGCAGCCAGGACGAGTGGATGCTATTACAATGAAGTTATTTTTTCAAACGATTCAAGACCCTGCAGCAATCCTCTCCGTTAACTCACTGCAGTTCAGGAAGCCTAGCAAGACATTTTGCCAAGCAAGAAATAACTGGCAGGAGGGTCACCACCAGCAACTGCTGAGGCACTTCTTCCATGCAGTAGCCTCAGCTGCCTTCACCCCAAACACATTATGGAAACAAATACACTCTTCTTGAGAGCCCGCTGCTATGGCTTTCTGCCTACAAGTTGAACTGCCCAAGATCAGAAGAGGAATTTGCCTAATAAATCCCAACAGCATGGTGACCCGTGTGCCATTTACCTGTATCCGCCTGCCTTGATTGACTGCGTACAACAGCCTCAGGTACCCATCCTGCATGCAAGCTGCAGTAAATGATCAACTCATAAGTACTGTGACAAATTACTTCCCTTCAGTTAAAGTCAATACTCTACTTGCACTAGATTATTTAAAATAAAAAAAGGGATAAAAAGGAGAGGTGCGTTGGTAATGGGAAACAGCTCTGTTCTATCTTGGTGGCATTATCTGTATCACTGCAATCAGATTATGTAGATAAAGAACAGCAGCAAATTTATCAGTTCTATTTGCACTTGTCACGTCCCTCCGCTATAAGACGACTTCATGCAAACACAGCCAGGGACCACCGAGACGCAGCACTGCTCTCCCTTAGGAGAACGGGAACTGGGGAGGAAGGAGAGCAAGACGCAGGTGGGAGATGGCAAGAGGTGAGGGAAACTCATCTCTTCCCACCCTTGGCCTTGCAGGGGTGCAATCAGTTCGTCCACCCGCTCCCTCAGCGTGACTACAAAACACCTGCAGCCAGCCAGCCTCAATGGGATGGTATTCAAGGATGAAACACTTAACTTTTCAGAGCATTTACCACGCGTAACCCTATTTTTCAGGGGTTTTTTACATTAATTTCACGGGAAAACAATTCTGAAACCTTGCCATCCAACAACAGAAACACCCCCATTACACCGCCATGCACTGGGAAGAGCAGCCGCCAGCCAACTCACTCAGGAATGAAAAAGATCCTCCAGAAACAAACATTTTTACTTGGGTCAGTTATCTGTTCTCTTGTATCTGCAGGCACGAATGAAGGCTGATTATTCTGATTTTGCTATAGCATCCAACGTGGTAAAAAGCGGCCGATTTTACTCTCCGTTACCTATGCGGTAAATCAGGAGGAAACCTGATGCATAACTACAAAGGTCACGGTGTTTCACTCTGAGCAAGCAGTTTCTACTTTGCCCAAATTTTTCACCTTTACTCTTACCTAAACAGAGACTGTACACTCTTTATGCACAGCAATAAGATTGTTCCCTGCCCAGTTCTAGGTAGAAGGTAACTAAATTTCATTGTTATCAACAACAGTATTAGAAATTAAAGCAGGAATGGCTGACTTCAATGGTCTCAGACGTCTACACACACAGATAAAGTTCCTGGAAGGTATTTCTGAAAGCCAGGCAATGCCCAGCATTTGAAAGCTCTGAACAAACCATATAACCATAGGGATTCCTTCATCATTAGTATCACTGTCCATTAGGGTGACGGCTCACTGTGAAAATGAGCATCCAGACACCACGGCTCTCGCCACTTAACCCCAAGCCTCCACGAACATTCCTTGATTATTTTTTCCTCCGCTTGCATTAAGCGCCATGCTCAGTGCGTAGAAGAGATGTACCATGCGTGATGAGAGCTCAAACTCCCAATCTTCAGACCCAGGAGTCTTAATGAACACCTTGTCAAATCAGCAGTTCGGAAGCATTCAGGGAGGGGGAGAACCTGGTATTTTGATTGCAATTTCTAAATCCATTTTTATCCCATAGAGATAAAAAAAAACCTAATAAAATTGTAAAAGCTCTGTTTTCCAGGCGAAATCAGCACCTTGACCAAAGTGCTCAGACCTCAGAATGTGACTGCAGGAGATGGGTTATGCATGCACCTGTATGAGACGCAGGTACAC
Source organism: Scopus umbretta (assembly GCA_013400535.1). Classification (NCBI taxonomy): domain Eukaryota; kingdom Metazoa; phylum Chordata; class Aves; order Pelecaniformes; family Scopidae; genus Scopus; species Scopus umbretta. Next base: position 31,374 of record VZTL01048371.1, read on the forward strand.
ACACCACATTCCCTGCACAAAATTGCACTTAGCAGGTAGTTGCACAGCTATTTGCTTCCAAGCTGTAGCCCCTCTGGGTGAAAACCAAGACGGCATTTAGTCATCTGTGCAGGGACAGAGATGGGCTGTTGCAGATAGAGATGCACGGACACTTCGTAAAACCCTGATTTAAAAGTTTCGAAAGCCATCGGGGAGGATGGACACGTGCTGCCTGCCCATCATCACCCTGGTAAAGCCTACATATAGCATTCCATATGCTCCCTGCGTACTAGTTCCAGAAAAGAAATGTAGCAAGAGGAAAAAGGTACATCTACAAAGCAAACCGCAGTAACTCCTGGATAAATCCCCATTCAAGTTAGCATTCATAACCGTAGTCAGAACTATTGCAATATAGCCTTCAGCCTGGTTCATACCCAGAATTAGTATCTCTGATCACCACTGGGCCATGCCAATAGCTGTTACGAATTACTATATGGGGGGGTCTTTCACATAATACAGCCTTGCACTAGATCTCCCTGATGCTAGAAGGTGAAGCTAGTGGAGGAAAGGAGGTCTAGAGATTACCTGATCCTGATCCAAATGCCAAAAGCTCTCCCCTTGGCTTGCCTTTGCAAATGGATACGAGAGGCACTTTTATACCCTGTCTCTTTGGGATCTCATAGGCCAGCCCCAAATGGATTCTGTGGCATAACAACATCTAAAAGTTATGGCCCATTCTGTAAGGCGATGTCATTGCAGTATAAATATTGCGCCTAAGGCTCTGACCTCATCCCTCCAAACTCCATCCAATTATCTCACGTACTAAGTGCCTTTTCTCACTTCGAGATCCCGTGGCTGCTTTCTGAAGGCTATTCTTTGGAGACAGCTCTGTAAAATGCAACAAAATCGCAGCAGCACCATGTTCTTACATAAAGCATAAACCAGTTCACTGCACAATCACCTTTTTTCCCCGGCAATGTCAACAGTCTACAGCAAATACCCACTATGAACAAAAGCACCAGAACATAGAAGACATATAGAGGAACTTGATGTCCAAAAAACCCACTCTGGGTTTGGGTTTGGTTTTTTTGGGGTTTTTTTGGTTTTTTTTTTTTTTCATTTTTGGTCTTCTACAGAAAGATGCGAATTAGTGAGGGTGACGCTTGCAGTTTATTGTACGCATTGTATTGTTTAATACGCTACAGAAGAATAGTTAAGACAACTCTTTCTTAGCTCTGGTGGGAAACATCAATTAAAAATTTAAAAAAAAAAAAGAGGATGCAAATTTTGGTTAATGGGAGGTTTTTTTCTATTACCAAATTCACCAGATATGCATGAGACCCAGCGAATAGGCAAAAGCACATTTTTTACTTTGTCTGCCTTTAGACAGATACTACAAGTCTAGATTCACCTCACCCTACACAATCTATCTAAAATATAAGCATCTAGTCTCACATTATCTGATATCATTAGACGTTATGGCTTCAGGCAGGTGAAACATGTCCCTGGCTGGATGGCCACAGACTGGCAGTCTGAAACCATGTCTTCTTTTGAAGACGCGAGCAGTGACTTGAAAGAAAAAGCAAGCCACTACTAGTTTCAGCCTGGATCCCCAAACCAAGGGCAAAGATGCATCTCAGAGACGAAAGGCAGAGGGATACTTTGTGGGAAAACCCTGGCAGGACTCAGGCGGGAGGCTGATGCCACGGTGCTCAAGTGGAGCACCATGGTGTGGAACAGTGCTGCAAGGTTCAAGCAGCATAGCAGGACACAGTAGTCTAATTTGAGGATTTGCTCATGATTCTCCCCAAATCTCACTGCTCATGCCCAGAGCATGGGACAACACAGGAAAACTAACCATCCCCATGACCCAAGAGTGAGCCAGCACACTCCCAAATTATCACGGAAATGGCCAACAAGCCTCATTCACCATGACTTCACCTTCTGACACCCCATGAAGCAGAAACATACATAAAAAAAAAAACAACAAAAAAACCCCAAAACTTATTTTGCACTTCGCAGCACGTTCTGTAATTAATCATTGTATTGCCAGCTTCTAATGATCGAATCCCATTTAATCATTGTGGAGCCTCTCGGCTACGTGACATAAGCGCCACAAATCAGGAGCTAGGGGAGCCTTATGAGCATTCATCATGCATCCTGCCCGAAATTAATGGTACAGTCTAAACACAGCCAGGCCCCATGAGGTGCTTAACATCCTATGCACAAGATGTAAATTCATAATCATCATCGCAACACCATCAAAGAAATACTCCATCAAGGCTCATTTTGTGCTTGCTAAACATGTGTTTTCCTCACTTGAAACTAGAAAAGGGCTTGAACTATAAAACACAGGATCAAAAACATCCCCCAAACTTTGAAGAGTTTAGATCTGAATTGGAGATCAACATGGAACATTATGCAAGGCATCATCTGAAACAAGAATAACGACATGTTGCAGGATTTGAAATGCCAGCAGCTTTTCCACAGTGCTCCAAACCTCCTTTGAATTCTGAAACTTTAGCTTCTCTATTGCTCTGGGACACACTGACTTGGAGATGGTGATGCTCTGATGAACCTAAACGCCTTCCCTGCTAAACTGAAGGGTCCAAAAATCTTAGTAGAGAGCCATGGTTCATTCATCTGGTTTGTGAGCTCTTAACCTCATCTCCAGAGCACAATGCTTCCTCCAAGTTTTTCTGGCATCTTTGTTTCTAAATAAATCCTGTAGATGTTCTACAGGAAAGAGGGCTTCCAAATGGAGCCACTTGCTGATGTCCAGGCTGACAAGTTCAAGGACAACAGCAGAATGGCTCAAAGCAAAGCAAGACCCTATGGAAAGCGTAGCTTCAGTAGCCAAATGCCCAGGGTGCAGATGCCTTACACGGCCAGGGACTCCTCAGTGACCTTCCCAGGGTTGCTTACCATGGAAGAATTACCAGCTTTCCTTCTTGCCTCTTTAGGCTCTATACTCATCACGGCACAGCCCCTGCAGTAAAACTTGTACAATACGTAGCAGGACGGTTTCCTGAGTTTGGCAAAGTTTTCCCTGGATACACCTTCTAGATCAACTCCAGCACTTTAGGAAGTAGCTGCATTTTTACACCATGACCTGAAAATGCTGACTTGCCCCTCGTTTCTTCATCCATTCCCAACAGTGACAGTGTGGGAAATACCTTTATTTGCTACAAACATAGGAGGTAGATGCTCTGCCTCACAACACAAAATAAACCATCAATCAGGAAGGTTTTCAACACATCCTTAAACTTATTTGTTGGCTTAGTTTTTGGTTTTGTTTTTTTTTTTTTCTTTTGTGACCAAAAGCAAACAGGAATGAGAGCACACACACACAGACATAGAAACAAACCATTTCGGAATTCAGAGCAAAGCTTTCCAATGTCATGCAAAAGGGCCAGAACTGACCCAGAATTTGGAACCTGGGTTAAAGGAATTGATTTTTAATTGTCATCAGCAAAGTGCTTTACAGGAACATCACTTGAATCTCTGCACTGCGTAACAGCTAGCTCCATGGGCTTCAGGAGCATATGGGTCTGCTTCAGGAAGCAAGCCCCTTCCATGGTGACTGGGAGCCCACATTATCATGCATAATGAGGGAAAAACCAAGTGCAAGTCACAGCTGGCTCGGGATCATGCTGGCACTTGCATCTGCCACTAGCAGCTTCCTGAGCTCACTATATGCATGCTCCTCACGAGCAAAATCCGAGATGCCCCTAGGTGCATCTGAAGGAATGCTCTGCTGAAGACATGACACTAGACACGTTGGCTTGTCCTTGGCCTGAAAGAGCACATAAAATCTTCTCATGTCCGCTCAGCTCTAATAGACATAATTTAATCTCCAACCTGATCAAAAAAGATCCATTGAAGAAGCATTTACATCAACTTTGGCATGCTCTGGATCAAGTCCCTTGTGCTATTTACCCTTCCCAGCTCCTACAGCAATGCACAGAAAGCCACCACCTTCTCTGATATAAAGACTCAAAACTGTGCCTAACTTAGAATACGAATGATAGGGGGTTTTTAAGTCTCCACAGATGTCTCCAATGGCATTTATTTAAGTCTGTCAATGTTTCACTTATTATATCACCACTTTAAGTACCTATGCCTAGTCTTACAGTTGAGATGCCATTTCCATTCCAAAACTCCTCTGGGGGAAATTACAGGAGACTGGGGAAGGGAAATTATATGTAATTACTAAGAATGGCTACTTATCATCTCTCGATTATTATTTTTAAAGAACATTTGATGAAAAACGCACTCAGCTGGACATCAATTAAGTTGAGCATGTCAGAAAAAGAGTGGTTGGTATCCAGTTTTACACTTTCAGGGTCAATCTTCCCATCCTCCTATGGTTTCTGGGCCTTCTAGCTCCACAGCCTCAGAGCACATGCCCCAGGAGGTGTCTGAGTGTGGAAGAACAACTCAAAACAGGCACTGCTGGATATTCAAGATTTGGAGATCTCCAGAGTTATGACTAAGGGCACACAGCTCACAGGTCTTTGCTTGAATAAGGACATAGCTCATCTATGACATCTCACCGAGTCACAGATCACAAATGTTACACATTCTGTTCTGTATTCACATGGTTTGCACCAGATAGGTGGATGACGTCAAACAGTAGTTCTGCACAAAGCCCCAGAGCCAGTACTTCTAAAATGTGTCATCTTCTCAACCAAATTTTTATTAGGAGCTTCATCAGGAATTTAACGATAAAATACTTTACATCCTTCCACCCCTTGGCACTTAAACGCCTTGAGAGAAGGATTTTGCTGGTTTGTGCAATGGATGGAAGAGGCTTTTTGCAACAAACCATCAAAGGGAGATTTTAACTGAAATGGTTTTAAAGGCACCTTCCAAAAATCCACCCCATTTCACCTGCTGCTAAAGAACAAGGAAATCTCAGGAAATCTCTACTCAAGGAAAAGCCTGATGTCTGCTCAGAGCCTTTTCCTGCAGTATTTCCTGGGAAATACAGCTTCTCATTCACAGTCTCTGCCTCATGCTGCAATTACTCCCTTCCTCCTGTATCTTTGTTCCTCCAGTGCAACTTGTACTAAATGTCAGCTCCAAAACCAATGGTTTAGTCACAGCAGTGGCTGCAGTGTTATCCTGTGGACTGTGACCAGAATTGCAAGCAGCAGAAGGCAAAGCCATGGGGTCTCAATTGGTCATCTTAAGCCCTTCGAGCACCCTGAACAGAGCTTGAGTCCTATCAAAACGTGCTTTCCTCGCAGGAGGTTGGGAGCCAAAGCAGAAATTGGTCCTGCCAACACTTTGGGCTGGATCAGTCAACTATTGCAGCTCAGCACTACTGCAAGGAGCTTTGTTCCATCAATCTTTACGAAAGTTGAGCCCTTTTGCTGTGCAAAGAGCTTGAGCTTTGATCTATACAGACACAATCTCACACATTGCCTAATAACACTACAAAAAGAAATGAAATATAGCTCTACATGGGTTTGGACAGGCAAAACTTCCTCAGTTTCTAATACAACCCCTCTTTCATGTCATTGCCCATAGTGTGGCACAAACCTCACAGGGATCCACTCCATCCAGCCAAGAGGGATAAATTTCAGTTCCCAAAGCTGCCCACTACAAAAACAAGTCATTCCAGATCAGTGGTTGTGGGGAACAAAAGAAAGAAAAAAGCACTTTTACTCCTTCTCATGGCTAAAGAAGCTGAGAAATACCCCATTCCATGCACCTACGTCCAACCCCACCACCCAATGCAAAGGTGCATCGGTGTCCAAGTTTGAGCGGATCCTCAGTTCATTGAGCAGCCCGGCCTGTAGGTGCCTGCCCAAAGTTAATTCTAGCCCTCCGATCACCCTTGCTTTCACCTCCCTACTGCGTGATATTTGCTCCTCACTTGCATGGTCCAGCTGCGAAAGAATCAATTGACTACAGTCCTGCTGTTCCCAAGGAAAAAGCAGGGGTCTCAGGTTTTTTTTTAAAGTATTGCAAAGACATGGAGCACAGAGCTAATACATATCCTGATCTCCTCCTGGCTATTTGTTGTGACAGCGAACCATAAGGCAATGATACTAGCGCACCCAAGCCCCAGCTTTGCCAACAGCCCAAGCTGAAGAAGCATTTCAGTCTCCCTGCATAAACGTGTGCAGCAATCCATCGCAGAAGCGTGCGAGCCTCGCTGTCCACGTGGGGCCAGCTCCACGGCACTTTTGGCTAGTTCTGGTCCTTCAAGCAGCAGCAAGCTGGGTGCTGAAGGCTTCCAAAACTCAAAAGACATCTGCTTGCTTACATTCAGAAATGACCAACGTGCTCAAGTGATCTCCCTGCTCGATAACCGAAACCTCAGTCAGGGTCCCGTAACACCTACAGCCGTGATGGTAGAGGATGGATGGCTCCTCAAGTTGTAGGATAAGGAGAAAGCCAGACTGTACTCTCTGCCTTGAAATCCCAGATGCATACCACAGGGGCAGGATGAAACGAATCATTCTTTGATATTCAAGCACCTTCCAAACAGGAGAACAGGTATCAGGAGAAAACAAACAGATCCGAGTACAGTGCTGTGTACAGAAATGAGCTAATATCAAGCTTGACTGAAAAAGTTGATTAAATTAGTTTAATTTAAAAGCCCAAACAAACCCTAAAGGAGGTTCTTTGTTTATTGCTTTTTACCGACAGCACGTGTTACTGAAGAAGCACCGTGTGGGCATGAAATATTTATTCATTAAATCTTTCATAAAGCTCCACACTATTGGTTTCACTCAGGATATATTTATAACTTGTCAAAGTCCACGAAAATCACTGCTTGTCTTTCCCTCACCTCCACCCCCTCCTGACTGTTTATAAAAGGATTAGGCTTTCAGTTTTCATTGCAATAAGCCTGCGCCTCAGCTCCACTGTGCTTTTACACAAGGTGCTGCTTCTCTGACCATAACAGGATAGTTACAGTCGAAATAGTTCCACCTTCCCTGTACCACCCAAAAGGTGCTGCACACCTTACTGCTGCTTTACCGTGTCCCTGCCACGGGAACGGCAACATCATTCATTTACGGAGAAGACACCAGGCACCAGGAGCAACACATGCGAATGAAAGTCAGTACAGACAGTCCACCCGAGCCAGGGAAAAGCAGTCAGGAAGCGCGTTCATTCCGGTATCGGTCTGTCCGAGTCATTTGTTATCAAATCTCATTCCACCGGTGAAAACCCCTTCTTGAACCCTTCCCTTGGCTGTCAGCCAATCTACAGATTAAAGCCATGCTCCAAGCTGGGTTAATAACACACTAGCATAAACAGTGCTATATTATCTGCTGTGTTAGCTGTAAAACTATGTAGTATTGTCCTAATATAGTTTTACTAACTATATAGCTCAGTCCAATACAGAAATGAGGATAGGTTATAGCTATAAATGAAAGTACTTTCCGCCCTTAAGCGTGCAAAAATCCAGGATTTGCACTGGGGCCGTGCGTGGACAATTGCATCAGTGAAACTGTCACCTCTCTAAGAAGTTGCATTGACACCTAATCTGGGTGCGGGCTATATCTAATTTCCCCCAAATAATCCTTGGCAATAAAAAAAGCACCCCAAACCAGATGCTGAGCAGGCACTTTAGGTACGCTGCAGGGTCCCGTGCCAATTTTAGTGGCTGCAGTCACTGTGTGCATCCCTGCCTTGTCGGACCACAAGATGTCTGGTCAGGCCTGCTCCTGTTTTCCTTACTCCATTTGTTTGTAAGAACAAATAAATATAAATACAGCATAAGCAGATGTCGTTGTCCCTGGAAACTATGCTTGCTAGGTATGTTTCTGCTGAAACGGCTTCTTACTGGAAAATTAGGTTTTGATTAAAATGTGTTCTTTTCCTGCTTTTCATAAACAGAGTCTACTTCATGTGCAAGCTTTTTTTTTTTTTTTTTTGCTTTATTTTTTTCAAATGCCTGATCCTCAGCAAGGGCTGGGTTCCCCAGGCACAAGAGCACCTTGTGGGGCATTGAGGAAAAGACATCTCAGGATGACTCCACAAGACCCTTGTGAGAGAAAGTCTAACCCAGGCAAAAGGGCAAAGAGGGACCAGCACCCACATATACCCACATATGAATCCCATGAGCCACTGCTGCAACTCAAGAAAACGTTTTGGGTATTTAATCCCAGAAACAACTGTCCTGGCGTTTTTGAAGGGAAAAAGAACGACTTTTTTCCCAAAAGCAAATATTGATGAGAACAAAGCAGAGGCTTTGCATTTATGGGTTTTGTGAAGGGGAAAAACACCTTTTCTAAGTCAGTTCCACCAAATGCTCAACAGAGAAGCACAAAGAGTGATCCCAGCTGATGAGGCTTCACCCCAGGGGAAATCTTCCCCGTAGCAGGGACCCCAACAGTACCCCATGGCCATGTACCTAAACCATTGCAGAGCCAAGGCTGGGAGCCTCGTGGGAAGTATGTTCCCTAGGACCACCTCCACCGCGCTCCTGAAAATCTCGAAACAGAAGGATCTATGTTTAATCAAACATTGATCTTTCCCCTCGATAGCCTCCATCACTCAACAGCGGTCCCAGCTAAAGCCAGAGTAGCACACACCTCGCGTTTCCCACTCACACGGTGTTTCTTTGTCCGAGTTTCACAACAGAAACACCAGGATAAATCATTTACTCCTCAGCCCACGTTACAAACCTGCCAGCGTCTCTTCCCTGCACAGCTCTCTGCAACTATGCCTTTAGACCTGAAAAACTACATTAAAAGGAAAATCAAACCAGAAAAGGTTGACCTCAAGCCCAGCAGACCTGGAGATGCTCAGAAACTCCGCATTTGATAAAGTCAACAACTCAAACTTTTTGCAAAGCCTGTCCCACTGGCCAGGCTGTGCCACAGTTGCACAGTAGCTCAATGATTACTTACATTCCCAAAAGGCGCGCGGGGGCCTGTTACACTCAGTTTACCCCAAAAGGGCCTCACTTGGCAATATAAAGTCTTCTGAAAGTAACGAAAGCCAGCAGCACATGCGAAAGATTTGCAGTTTAACACAACAGTGAAAAGACCATTTTCCCTATCAAGACAACGTTACCCTGATGCCGCACAAGCAACAGACTGAGCAATCCGAGTCATCTCAAGGAAGGGAAGGAAAAACTACTGCGGGTGCCGCAATGAAAATATGTTCTCAGAACCGAGCCTGCAAGGGGCTACGTGGGGCTGGCAGGGAGATGCCAAGCCACGATATGCTCCAGTGATCTCCAGCTGCTGCAAGCTCCCAAGAGGCAAGGGAGTCAACTGGCATGGCTCCCACTAGGGTAAATTTCATCCCAAACACCCCTGGCTCTTCAGCCGAAGCTGGCATTATTTCTACCCTCCCTTCCTTGCGTCCCCCCTACCATCATTAGGAAAGCAAAGAAAAAAAATGCTATTTTTTATATGCTCGTTAAGTATAATCTGCTAAATGTTCTCTGCCAATGCATAAAGCTGCCTACTATGCTAATAGAATATTTAATTGACATTTATTTGCTGACTAGTTATTTATGCTAACGTCACCCCTGCATAATTAATAGCCTGCTAAAGTCGACTTGAAAAGCACACATAAAACACCGTACTAGAAGTCATTTGCAGTATTTAAAATAAAGAAATCCTGCAATCTATTTACATTAGGTTAGTCTAAACTTGGTTTTGACAGAATAAGAGGATAAGGACTGGGCAAAGACGAGATAAAATTAAAAAAAATCTATATACTACTTCAGAAAAATCCACAGTTTCTGACAGTACAACCTGCCAAAGAAGATTTCTGAGTTTCATTTTACTTGGCTCGAGGGCCCAGTTCTTAGCTGATGTAAAACAGCATAAGCTCAGCGAACGCCTACTGATTTTCTCCAGCCTCAAGCTCTTAGGAAGTAATATTTCAGGTGAGCCTTCAGTGAAAGAGCTAAACTGGGGCCAGATCTGCTCTCAGTTATACTGGTAGAAAAGCAAACTCATCTCCGATAAGTCAGTGGAGGCGAGCCAACTCCTCACAAAGATAAAAGGAGAAGCCCACCCTGCCCATCTGGTGCCTCTACCTGCACTATTATGGACCTGCAGGCATACTTTAAGTTTTATTTCCTCTGGGATAAGATTACCAGGGGAAAGTTGGCTTTGGTTAAAAAAAAAAAAAAAAACAAACAAAAAAACACACACCAAACACCTTCGGGATCGCATTTTCTGAGAGACAATCTCTGGACACCTTCATCTAGTTTCAGAAACAGTATCTCCCTGTCACACTCTAGAGAACTCGTGGACAAGCTTTGCAGACACAAGTGACCTCCAAGGATGATGCTGAAAGGCAAGCGTATGGGCCACATCTCCACCACCACCCCCAGCTGTGCTCCTCAAAAAAGCCTCCTGTGCACGTAGGGAGTCTTGAATGAGACTGAATCCACACCCCGAGCAGAAAGTGGCTGCTCAAGCCTTGCTCTTCTCTTTGCTCCTGTCTCACCATCTCCATCCCACGTGCCCCACTGTCTCTCAATCCCACTACTTTCTGTTGTAGTCCAGCCCCAGCACCTGTTCTAACCACTGTATTCATTGATGATTTCACCCGAGCATGGAAAAAAGCAGAAAAATTGGCTCAAAGTTAACTTGTTTCTTCCATCTAGCTATTCGTCTGTCTGACATCTTGCACACCGATCAGCTGTGCAACACAGCTGACCACCTTTTGACTATGCAGCATCTGGTGAGTCCTCATGCTGTAAGTTTTGACATGGCCAACCAGATCCACTTGTTGCCCCCCTCACACCAGCGATCTCAAACAGCAGGATTTGACTCTGTCATTCAGCTCTCCCAGATAACAGTAAAAA
>VZTL01048371.1:42197-58394 GCA_013400535.1 Scopus umbretta
GCAGCTGTCATTTGAAGGCAACCCGGTTTGCTGTAGCACAAGTTTTATCTCCTTCTTCATCCATACCCTGCCCAGAATCAGATTCAGCACTTTGAATCCAAGTGAAATTCCTCTCCTTTGGCCTGGATCTAGGATAAAAATTAACCAGAGCTAAATGAAACACAAAAACCTGTTCAAATAATGACCAAATGATGATCATGTTCTTCACAGACAGTCTGGGCAGGCAAAATGCTTTATGTCCACCACTCTTAATGGCATATTTCACTTGATGAAGCTCAGCACCATTCAGGAGGGACCCACTTCCACCCCAGAATCAGGCTTTTCAGCTTTAATCCTCCTTGTACTGGTGTAACAGAGAAGTAAAGGCTGCTTTCCTACGCACAACCACAGTATGATTGATCACCTTGATCGCCAAATCCAGGTCTAGATGGTGTTCAGAGGTTTTCCCATCTGTACCAGTTCATTCTAAAAATCAAAACACAGACCTGGTTCTCTCCCCACTATATTTCTTTACATCTCCAGTCTCCTCCGTCCTCTGGTTTACACGGCAAGCAGACTCAAGCTCATTGCGCAGATCTGCACACAGAAATGCCCTGTTTGAATTTCCATCTGTCAATAACATTAAAGCAGAACCACCGCGGCAATTACAAGTGTACACAATAATCTTGTCGTCCAGCATCTTTAGCGCATCCCAGAATGCATTAAGAGAGTGCCAGGAGAGATTCAGCTCTGTTGGCTCAGCTGTAAATCTGCAATCTGTACAAAAACACCCAAGTGTCAATCAAAAGACGTTCCTGCTCTCCGCGTGGTTCACAATGCATAATTTAGCTACTACGCTTGTCAGGTTCTCCACGCTGCTCTTCTACCCGACGGTAAATGTGTTCATGAACCCAACTGTCATCAACAAAGGAAAACAGCACATGGAAATAACAGGCCAAAGGAGGCAAGAGACCCTTTCACAGTTAAAGGAATTGCTAGTAAGGGAAAGTTTAGTTAGACTTTAATTTTTAATGCTCAATGGGTAAAACATCCCAGGGGATGGAGGATGTTGAAAAACAACCGCATCGGCTCTCTGCTGAGGAGGAGGACAGTGCTTGGGTAAGACATAGGAGGGAATAAAGGCTGTCCCTGCTTCCGTACAGGCTAATATAAAGGGGAAATTTTAACTAACTGATGGAAAGTCTATGACACATCCCACCCCTATGGTGCAGAAAACAAATCCTACCCTACCACCACCACAGCCCTGCCACCGTCAATGAACTCTGAAGCAGGTTGTCCTTCCTCATCTGAATTACAATTGCTGAGGGGCCTTGTCAGAAAGGATGAAAATTTCACACTCAGATACATCAGGCAGTAGCTACCCACTGCTCTACACCATAGTTAATATGCAATAAAAAAGAAATCTCTGTCCCAGGACGTGACTTTAGAGCTGATCAGTGCCAAAGCTACAGACCATAAGGACAGCTTCACACTTGCTTCAGCTAGTTCATGAATAAACATCCAATTCATTCAAATGAGTTCTATATTAACTAATTTAAATAATTTTCATTTTGCTTTGAATGGTAAACAGATCTATTCTGCCAGGATAGTTGAGTTTGCAATTCAAATTACACACCGATTTGTAATGAGAAAAATATAATTAATGGCAAAGCTTGAAGTAACTACAATTTTACTCCTTTGATTTCCTGCAGGGAAGGAGGGGGCGGAGGGTGAAGCTCACAGGCACACACGCACTCACACCGTCCTTTCATAAGCCAATACATTTTATTGCAAACTCAAGTATTTGGCCCTCAGTCCTATTCCAGTGCGCTGCACCATAATGTCATGGGAGGACATAACATGACTTGACATTATGCTCGCAGGCCACATGATGCAATACTAACGTCACCCAATAAATAATCATGTAACAGTCTGTAAATTAAATGACTTCCTTCTACCAGAATTAAAAACAATAATTATTTGGCAGCCGCCCCTCAACATTAAATCAAGCTCTATTGATTTGCTCAACTGAACCGGCCCATTTTTTCGCATATCTCTCCCATCTAATGAAATTCTTCATCCTATCACTCTGTACCATTCTCGCCTGGCATCACATTTATAAGAAGATCCCGATCAGTCCAATCTGATTCGTAAGCAGAAACAGAGCATTGTCCCAGTGCTGGTATTTTGCCCGTTAAACAAGTCCTTCTTGACAGGTCTGCTTTTTTAACCAAAGCCTTAAGCTCCTGATTAAAATCAAACCCTAATGACAGACAACTGGCCCTGGCCATGCTGTTTGCATGGTCTTGCCAACCGACATCCTCCTCGTAATCAAGATGTGCAGAATCAGGCCCTCAGAAAACAGGTCCATGCGATTTGAAGCTGGCTTTCGTTTCTTCCAAAGGTTTGACAACAAAACAGTGTGCAATGCCAAAAAGGTCAAAAACCTCCGCAGAGTTCATAGAGAGCATCACTTTGTCTATAACCCACACAAAGTCTGATCCTGCAGGCTTCACCAGAGAAAACTCTCAGCACTCCGATGAAGTTTGGCTCGTTAAGATACATTCACCCATCAGCCAAGCAATTACGCACAGGACAAACTCCAGATATCTGCGTATAGTAAGTCTAGTATTCACAAGCTACCTTTAAAAGCTAGTCAGAGGTCAGATTTTCAAGGGCACTCTTGAAAATCCAGTCCTTCCCTTGTGGTGACCCAACAGGAGCTACAATCTTTGAAAGCCACCTTTGACCACAGGCTGAACCCCGTGGGCAAACACCCAGAGGAGCTCTGCGATTTATGAACACATTTAGGACCTCTCTCTTTTCCAAGTGAGAGAAGTTCTGAAGGCTCAGATCCTCCTAGGCATTTTAGATGCCTCATTCCAAAATACAACTCAAGCTCTTAAATGCTTAAATCTTTTGAAATTACAACCTACGCATGTGATTTATTCTTTCTGAAAACTATACTATGACATATTCAATAGAGTTTATTCACTGAGAATGGGAGTGAGGAAAAAAGCAAGCTAAAACAGGGCAGTTGCCCAAATTTAAGACCCTGGCATACAGTTCATCACCCAGTCAGAGGAGAAAGGAGGTATGACACACCGCACTTTGCAGTCATTCAAGCAAGACAATTCACATGAAGTAGCCACAACCCAAAGAGCAGATTCCAACATTTCCATGAAAAGCAGTTGCCTCCGGTTATAAAACAATCATTATTTTCTATTAAGACAGTTGATAAGATCTCTTACCCCTTGACCCTGGCATTTTGAGATTTAGTTTACAGCACTGTACACCTTTCTGGTAACACTGATTATAATTCATGTAATAAAAGGTAGTTTAAGAGACCAATAAAATAAAATACCTAACCCCTCTCACATCAGCTTGATTTACTAATGCTAAGCCAACAGATTTCTCAACCATATTTGTCTTCAAGAATTCTTTTTTTTTTTTTTNTTTTAAAAAATTTTTTTTTTTTTTTTTTTTTTTTTTTTTTTTAAGGCAATCAATCCTCTGTTTATTCAAAAGACCAGAACAAAAAAATAAGTTTAGCTCAGAGTTTGGCAAGAATGTCAGCTCTGATTCAAAGACAGTGTGTATGGCTCACTTCAGTGGGAGGTCAGGCAACACCTACACCAGGAAAACCACACACGGCAGACAAATGGCACGTATACTTTTTTTCGATGGTCACATGCAACAGAAAGTAAAAGAATAACTTCAGCAGCAGAATCCTTAAGTGATACTTTTCTTAAATGCATGCACAAGCTGGAGGCTAAATATTCATCTCTTCTTCCCTTGATTCAGAATAAATGGGATATATGGCGGGAATACATATGAGCAACAGCGACAAGTATGCTTCTGCTTGGAGCTACATAGTGGTAAGGATACACAGCTGTTCCATTGCTGTACAGAGCCAAAAAACCACCATTTTTTTCTAATACACTGGGGATCAAATTATATTATTAACAAACTGTTCCACACGGGCCATTCAGTAATCTAGAGCTCTTGCATTCAGCTTCTGTGCACCTAAGAGCTGATAATCAGGACACGTTCTAACCCGTGATGACCAAATTCTGCTACCTTTAATCATGCGTATCTACCATTGGCATTAAAAGCTGCAAAAATCGGGCAATGGAAGGTTTTGAACAGCCAGCTTCTGGTTTTGGTTACACCCAAACTGATCTTGCTTATTTTTGTTTCTTCTCTCTCTGAATTTTATCCTTCCTTACTGCAAGAATAGGACAATTTTCTCCCCTAACGGAAAATCACAGCTTTACAATTCAGCAGTAAGTTACCTTTTTCAAAAAGTTTCCTTTAGAAGTGCCTTCTGTTGTTACCAACCAGGGCAAAAACACCTTTGCTAGAGACCAACTGGCAAACCGAATCATCCACTGACCTGTGAGGACCTTACCCCGACTGCATCACCCAACAGCAGTTGAGGATCCGGAGTACCCATTCAAGATCGACTGGAAGTCTGGAGGTTAACCACCAGCCCAACAGCAGAGCATGGCCCTAACAAAACACACAGAACTTACCATCTGGAGGCATCAGGACCTTGTTATTCTGCGTACACCAGCCAACGGGGTGAAGATCTGCTGTCATCACGTCACACCAGAAATCCGCCCTGCGGTCATCTCCATAGCCACAGTAACGAAGCAGTAAGAGCTGTCCACATGTTGTAATGATCGTAGCCACCCAGTATGTGTCTGGATTGCTCTTGTTGGCCACTTCTAATTTCATTCCTGGTTGGAAACTGCTTTGAAGGCTGATTTCAACCTTACAAAATGAGAAAAGCATGGTGTTACCTTTTCTTCTTTGCAGGAAGACCCCCTCCCCAGCTAAGCAAGATAATGCTGCCCTTAAAAAGCAGCTCTGGGATAGGACGTGAGTTGATTGTGCTCCTTAATCCAACTACCTCCTTCACAATTTGTCCGGGCAGAACCGCTCCTTCTTCACTGGCATATACCCCATCATGCAAGGTCCCACATGCTCCAAAGAAGCTCTCCAGAAGTGGTATCCTCAGGTTCACTCCCTCTAAGAGAGGACTGGTACCCATCTTTGCATCATAAATCTCACTAATGCCTGGGAGAAAGGCGGTATAGCTCAAACGAGGTTGCATTTCCCACCACACAGCTCTGTCAGGCAAATTACAGGACACATGCAAGGTAGAAAGGCGGGTACTAAGTCCCTCTGAGTTAAGCCCAACGTAACAATTAGTTATCAAAAACACTGAAGCACCTCTTGAGGTTTGGCAAGCATCAAGGGCTGAATGCTGTACCAGGCAGACCAAGGAAAGAATTTCCACTAAATCCATCCCCAGCAGCTCAAGCTTCAACCGATTTGCTCTCCCAGCACCCTAGTAAATAAAGTATGACCCACTGCTGAAAGAAGCAAATGGTTTGGGTCACTGTCCTGCCATCCGATGGAGGTGTCACTTCCATTTATCTCACCAGTGACAGGTCACATGTAACTTGCCTTAGGACACTGGAGATGCCAGCGCATCTCTTCTAGGACACTGCAGGGACTGCTGTTAAACGCTAGGGCCTGCTGTGGGCACATTGTAATGTATCTTCCAAGGGTCAGTGGGATGTCTCTAGCTGCTGTTGATAAAGAACAGGTGAATGCCAGTTCACTGGTTCAGATGCCAGCTTTGTCTTCAGAAAACCATCCAAAACATATCCTGTTACTCCCCATGAGATGCTTAAGGACAGGTTCTTACATGTTTCTTAGTACCTGATGTCTTACTGAAACCAGAGAGGTGATAAAGTCTGATTTAAGCCTGTCTCTGATTAACTTCTTATTTACATGACAGATTAAAATGCCTCTTTTACTCACAAAGATAAATATAATACAGTCTCCTTGGCCACCTGAGGACTTCTCAGACTTGGGGATGCCAAGTTGCAGAGAAAACACTGAGCTCCTCTGGGATGTCAGTAGTACTCCTCCCTTATCCCACTCCAGCTTATGACACAAGTGCTGCCCAGCCAAAGCCATTCATTATTTGCAGGTGACAACACTCCACGTGCCTTTACTTGTGTGGGCACTTCCATCAGCATCAATGCCCGGAGTCACAGAATAGTTGAAGTTGGAAGGAACCTCTGGAGATTACCTAAGATTGAAGAAGGTCTGTGACATTTACTATTTTACTTAGTCATAAGATAGGATCTTAGCTCCTCTGATGCTAAGGGTCCCCAAAAATAATGCAGGATATATGTTCATTTCTATTTCTTCTCCTTGTGCTCACCATAAGTACACACCAAAGTGGTATTCTGGAGGTAAGGAACTTGGGACTGGAAATCACAAAAAGAAGGGAATCAGACAGATAGTATAATCTTCTCTGACAGCTTTCAGGTTCCTAGCCAACCCAATTTTTCTGAGGAAAAAGTTCCCGATTGTGAAGCAAAGTCACTAAGGACTGTTCCCAGCACTAACTTGCCTCGCATTGACAGTCCCAGGATTGAGGTGCTTTGAGAGACCACAACCAGCAGGATCAGCAGGATGAGGCGGGCATCTCCACAAACCTTAAGGCATCCTTAAGCGCTTTATGAAGCACAGAACTTTCACCTAGATCTGGTATTTGGGTCAGGGCCCAGAGCAGAACCCTGGAATGAAATGCTCTCTCCAGACAGCTGTGGACCGAGGATAAACTCTACAATAAAATTTTGGCATTGCCCTTTAATTCTCCGGGATAGAGAATTATGGTCCTTCACCCTGCAATACTCTACTATTGTTAAAATGGAAGCAAAATAGGGGGTGAAGGATTGTATCTTTTTTTTTCAGATGTAGATGGAAGAGAGGCTTTTCATCACTGCATCTCCTTACCCCTTTCAAAACAAGCCAAGAGACAACAGTGGTTTAATGGCGTGAATGCAGTCATCCGAACAGAGATGTCTCTTAAAACTAGCAACAGGTTCTTCAGGAAGCTTTCTCACTGCAGTACAATTACACTGTTCCCAAAGGACATCTCTGCCACCAAACAGACTCAGTGTAAAGCAGCCCAGAGCGTCACAGCTAAAACCCCTCTGTTCATGCTGAAGATATCCACATCCTCCAGAGCATGCAGACCAGCCAAGTGAAGCTGGGTAAAGAGGAGCTGACCAATTATCAACTGTGGCAGAATGGGCTACACTTCTGATGGGTCAGACAGGAGGATGAGCAGCACCATCCACAGGGGACTTGCAGCTGAGGACAGAGAACCATCATGATTTGTCATGGCTTGACTCAAATGAAGGCATCACAACACCTTCCCACTGGCCCAAACATCTCTGACGTGGGCCCCAGTCTTGTGGCTGAATGACAAAGATGTCCTGGAAAAATCTACCAGTGTGGCCACATGTGCATGCCCTTGACTGTGATGAAGAACTCATACATTAGCTTAATTTCTGTCCCATGTCCTCATGTGACAGCACATACATGGAGCTGAATAGAAGAGGTTAAGAAACTGGTGGTGGATGGAGAAGCTGGTCCCTGACAACAATATCCTTGACTGTGATAGGCTCTGCTTGGAGACAGAGCCCTTTTTTGAAAGCATGCTCTGATCTGCTTCATCAGTTAAGATACCAGAGACTTCACGTGCTACTTGGGCTAACACAGAACAGAGCCACAGACCATGCTGTAACTAACCATGGCTGTCTATATGAGCCATGTTCACCCAGGAAAAGCATCGCCTACCCAAGGACTTGGTTCTCATGCTCCTGAGACAGCATCTCCAGGCAGGAGGCTGAGAGATGGTTTCCTATGGGCTATGCATGGGCATGGCCAACAAACAGAAGGAGCTGGAAGCCGCTGTGCAGCAGGATAGCTATGACTTAGTCACCATCACAGAAACATGGTGGAATGACTGTCATGACTGGAGTGCTGCAATGGATGGCTATAAGCTCTTCAGAAGGGATAGGCAAGGAAGGAGAGGCGGTGGGATGGCTCCATATGTTAGGGAGTGTTTTGATTGTCTTTATCAATGATCTGGAGGAGGGGACTGAGTGGACCCTCAGTAAGTTTGCAGATGACACCAAGCTAGGCGGGAGTGTCGATCTGCTNCTTTACTGAGAGAGTGGTCAAACATTGGAACAGGCTGCCCAGGGAGGTGGTAGAGTCACCATCCCTGGAGGTGTTCAAAAAACATGTGGGTGTGACACTCCAGGACACGGTTTAGCAGTCATGGTGGTGTTGGGCTGACGGTTGGACTAGATGATCTCAGGGGTCTTTTCCAACCTTAATGATTCTATGATTCTATGCTGGGCTCTAGTGCTGAGTGACCCTGCTAGTTGATAAACCATGCATTAGGAGGACAGTTTTGGAGAAAGAAGGCACTATTGTGAGATTAATCTCTATGGGTTGGGATGGACAGCAATGAATAAATAAGGAGAAAGAAAAATGGATGAAGAGAAAAAAAAAATGAGTTCATTATAATATAAGCAAAAGTAGAGCACCATAATCCCTCCAAAATGGAAAATTTGAACCCAAGGCAGAGGATAAGGCAGTGGCATAGACACAGCGCTCCAAGCTGTGATTGCAGATGGTGCAAACACACCAAGTTCACATAACACCAGCTGGGGGGCCATTCCTACACAAGTTGCCACATGCACAGATAGATGATTTCTCCCCAAAATAGTCAGACTCCACTTGAGTTCTCCAGGGACCCCTGAAAACTAGAAGAAGGAATGCATGCAACGCCAACCCAGACGAAGGACGTACGTGTTTGAAGGAGGTGTGGGGAGCTGCGCTGGCTCCTGTTTCCTCGAGGAACTCGTCCCAGTTGAAGTCTGCATCCTCAATGCTGGAGCCCTCATCTGTTCAAAAGCAAAAAAAAAACCAAAAAAACAAACAAACAAAACAACATTAAAGAAAAGCAGCCTAAAACTCAGCCAAAGAAGGCAGAAGTTGTGTCAAAGAGTTCAGGGTGAGAATAGCAACCAGTATAAACATCAACTCAAGGGAAACCAGAAAGCTTGTTTTAAAGATCTGTGCTTATCTAGTCTGACCAACTCTTACTACACTTTTAGCAGACTTCAGCAGCCAACACTTTGAAATCAGAAATGGCTGCTTTCATGGCAGAACCCACCATACTGCAACAGGCACTTGTGCTCTTTTATTTTATGTCTGATGACTCTCTGGCTGCTAGAGAGGTGGCTGCCTATCTGCTATCCCAAGGGTGCAATGGCCTTGTTCATGCCCTAAAATCAGGTCATCCAGTACTGTTAATTACAGCAGTGCCTTGAAGTTGCTTCTGTTGGCTAAGCAGTGTGTAGAGCAAACACCCCAACCCTTGGGGCTGAGGAGTCCCAGGTTCAGCCCTGCCACTCTTTCTCTCCTTCCTCAGCATCCCTCCACCCAAAAATCTCAGCCGAGGGCCCCATGCCTCCCTCTTCACCCAAGACTACAGCTGCTTTCCCCCAAATCCCCCAGCACCCCTCACCAGACCACTACTGCCTTCTTGATCCCTGCACTTGTCCTTGCCCCATTTCAGATTTAGGACTCTGCATCATGCCTCCCCCATCCACACCATTGCCCCACACGATCCTTCCCCACATTTTTTTTTTGTTTTTATAACCATGCTGAGTAGAGCAGGTCTGAGGCCTCAAACCATCTCTGAAACACACAGAGCAATAATTAAAAATAAATCTTCTTTCACTTACAGAAAATCAGCCAAATCTGATTGTTTTCATTTTGTTCCCAAGCAATCTTGCAAACCCAGTTTCATCCCCAGAGCAAAAATATTTACAGTCTAGCAATGAGCTCTTTGCAATAAGCATTTATCAGGCAAACTCTGCAAGACCCTTACCTGCCCAAACATTCATCAGCGTGGTCATGATGTAATTAAAGTGACTCATGACAAACTGAATTAAGAAACCTCCCCAGACAGTTTTATGAAGAAAACGGCAGGGTTAATTTATTGCAATTATTGCTACAGGTCTCCAGTTTTCAGGACCAGAAAATTATGTTGTGCAATGGGAATCTCTCATTATTAAAAGGGGAAGACATAGGTTTCATTTGCTGCCTATGGAGCCAGACATGCATAGACGAGGGGGAAAAAGTGGATCAGAGAAGGGTTTTTGAGACAGAGCTGGTGGAGGGTAAAGATTTGTCTGGGAGTTCAAAGAGAAGCGCTGAGCTGTCATCACTGTTAAACACTTTGCACTGTGCTGCATCAAGTCTGAAGTCTGACTCCTTGCCTTAAACTCAATTAACCTACTTAAATATGAAGATGTAAATCAACATTTATTCCCATGATAAAGTGGCTACCAGATGACTTTTCAACTCAGCAAGAAATAACCCAACTCCATGATTACAACCTGAAAATAGACAAATTCAATCTAGAATAAGGGACAGGCCTTGTTTTGTTTCTTGCAATCATTGCAAAAACCTCCAGGCATAGAAGCTGACTCTCTTTGAGATATTTGACCCAAAGTGAGCCGTTTGTTCATCCTTGACTGAATGGTAAGCCACAGCTTAACCACAAGATAGGAGCTTGGTGCAAAAATTACTACGTTTTCTTCATCTATATCATGCAGGTAAGCAACTTAAATGATCAGGGAAGTTTTTCAGCCTTAATGTCTGCAACCCTCTGGAAAAGAGCGAGGTCCAGAGGATTCAAAGGCTGAGCCTCTAACATAAAGTCTGTTAGTCCATAAGTAGATGGGCAGATACGGTTATCCATCCCAGGCTTAAAATTACTCTGATGCTTAAGCAACTTTCTACCCTGAGGACAACCAATCCCCATCCCACTAAAAGTCAGCAACATCTGACGTGAAAAGCAGAAGACAAAAAAGCTCAAAGTGCATCTCCTCTCCCTGGCTGTTCCCTGCTTCTGCATCCAGCTGCGCTTGTGGTGTTGGGATGGGCTGCTCAACAACCCCAAGGACATCTTCATCTCAGGACATCTGACATGGACAAGACATTTCCAGGTCAGCCCTGGGCTCTCTTCTCTTCTGCTCAGATACTTCTACTTCAGAGCACGAGGCATTTCTCTCAGCTCACAATGCTCTCTGTACATTCTGGTTTTGTCACCGCTTTTTGCTCTAACCTGCTGGGTAAGTCCAGACCAGTATCTCCTTTCCTCCAGCCTTCCTCCGTAGTCTTATGGGAAGAAGTCATTCCACAGAGCAGCGGAAGCAGGGATTTTTAGGTAGTTCAGTATGAAACCTCCAGCCCTTGCGGGCAGCAACATCTCCAGGGTGACAAAATCTTCTCCAGCATTTCCCAACGGCACGTTAATTACGTTAGCATTACAGATGCTCGTTATGGATACAAGTCCTCCTGTACTTCATAACGTTATTACCCATGACCTGCTTTACCACATGTCAACACAGAGACTCGCTGGCCCCACTGTTCCCACAGCCCCACCAGCAGGTTCATTCACATGCAGTCCAGCAAAACTCACAACGGCACCTGCTTAAAAAAAATAATCACCCAGATCACTCTTTTCTAAACCCAAATAGAGAGGCTTTAAGACCTCAGGGGGAGGCAGTGTGAGAGCTGCAGCCTTTCCTCCTTGTCAATTCCTTTCTTTCCGATGCACCACAAGTCTGACTCTTCTACTGTGTTTTATCTGAAGACTTTATCAGGAAATTCCTTTTACGAGGTCTGTAAAAATAATGTCAGAGTATTCATTTATCACGGTATCAGTGTTTTATTTTGCTTTATCACAAAGGATTTTGAAGGGACTGTAAGTTTCAAAAATGTTTTTTTTCATGGACTTTGTCCCCTTCTAGGAATCTGGCAGTGGGGCATCCAGAGCAGAGACAGCATGGCCCAGGGATGAGACCAGCCCAAGGGACTCAACCCCATCCGTGCACCTAACAGGGCAGCACACAAGTCTCCTCATCCATGAGAAAAGCCCTGCTGCGGAGGAAAAGAAGAAAGCTCTTGCCGATCCCTCTCAACTGCCTGGAGATCCCCCGATTAAAATGCGGACAGAGAAATGCAAAGCCTCTCTTAATACACGACGACAAAGATTGTGCCCACTTGAGAAGCGGTTATCACAAAGCCGATCTGTTCGTCACTCCTCACGCCACACGCTCCAAGAACCGTCCTGGCTCTGCCGGAGAGCTGCAGAACCCCAGGTGCCAGCATTTCACAGAGCGCCCCGCGAGATGACAAATTTGGCATTAGGCCTATTTTACATATCAGCTTCCTTTCCAATTATTGGTACTTAGGCCCAGTGCTCTTTCTTAATGAAAGAGTCAAGGCTGGCTAGCCTACAATACGGTGATGTATAAACAAGCCCAGGATGGCAAATAAAATCAACAAGTCATTATCTGCGAGCCTCTCAATGGCTTTAAAGTGCTCATGCATTGACACGATAAAAATGCAACTGTTCCAGCTGTTAACAGCCCCCCGGGATGTTTGGCTACGGGAAATAAAGGGGATAAAAAACCCAAAACCTGTGGCTCCAGAAACACAGATTTTTGTCCAGGCTTCACTGAAGGAGAACGTATTTGTGGCAAATTGCTTAGCCATCTTACTTAGAGCACACAGATACATTCATGACTTTCTGAGTGAACAGAGAACTGAAATGCTTTAGCAGTTAACACACCAAGCGAGGCCGGAGCGAGGGTGGAACCTGATCAACCACAGACCTCTGGCACGGCCTTGGAAGAGTCACCAAGATCCATATTCCCAAAGAAATTTAGGCACCACAGGCCATTTCTTCTCATTCTAAAACTATGGTTGGCCAACTGAATCTCCTCCTACAGGGTCCTACCTCTCTCCCGTGGCTATAAACAGATCCAGTGGTGACTAGATCAGGCTGCAGGTGTCCATTCTGGAAACATCTGAATTAGAGGAGATGAATGCCAGCTCAAGAGAGGGAACTGCATCATGTGAGCAACAAGGATTGAGATGGTCCCCTCTCCTCCAGCTAGGGTTAGTTTTCTTCATCCTCAGTGGGGAGAAACAGGCAGCTCAACCCAAAGGCAACCCAGCACCTGTGGTAAAATGGGGTGACTTGCTTTCTGGAGCTGGATCTTTCTCTTCACCGGTGATACAGGCAGCATCAGATGACTAGGTTTGGTAAGGTGTTTTAAGACACCTCACCTCCATATTCAGATGTTTAACTCTAGAGGATCCTTGGCAGTCATCTCTAGGAGTCACACTACAGAAGGGAGGCTCTTTCTCTTTCATGTCTATGGTAGAATCCAGGGCAATATTTATGTTCTTACCTAAGGTAATGTACGAGTGCCCTGCTTCCTTTAGATGGGATGAATCCAGGTTTCTCATCAAAACCCCTCCATACCTACACATCCTCCCCTTCACAGAGACAGTGCACTTTTCCTATATGCTTTGCCTCCTCCTGGGTGCCTAGAGATATCCATTAGATGAGGGCAACCATGTGTGACACTTCACCCCAGGTTAAGTTCCTATCATGCAACTAGTTCTGGTTCAGGGCTTTCCTTGAGACAAACATGGTTTCTAAGCATAGTGTGCTCCATCTTTCCTCCATAAGCATGCCCGATTTCCCTTTGAAGCCATCTGAAACAACCAGAACCACTGCATATATCACGGAAAGTTTCCAACTCTCTGTCCCACCTAACACACAGAACTTAAGAGCCCAGTTGAACCTATAAGCATCATGGCAAGACCAACTGGACTACGCCACATCTCAAACGCATTTTCAGTGCAACACAGCGTTTGCATTTTTTACAGGACATCCCTCATTTTTTCCTACCTCTGCTGACCTCTTGAAAGCCCACCTGCATTTCCATCTCAATTGCACAAGCATAGCACAAATTGCACAAGCCTAATGCAGTTACTTGCTACGAGCTACCCAGGTGGTCACTGGCGACCTGCAGGCCAAATGTGCCACCCTTGTTTATTATTTTTAAGGCAAAAGTTGTAGAAGATGGCTGCATTACACAAGAAGCTGGGCAAAACAGCCTATCCTCACCCTAAAAAGCTTACAAAGTCAACTCAAGGACCACAGCTCATAGTTTAACTGGTATGGTCTTACATTGCTTAACAGGCTGCCCAGGGAGGTGGTAGAGTTCCCATCCCTGGAGGTGTTCACAAAACGTGTGGATGTGACACTCCACGACATGGTTTAGTAGACATGGTGTTTTGGGTTGATGGTTGGACTGGGTGTGCTGTGAGTCTTTCCCTCCCAACCCGTTAGTGAATGTGGCAAAGATTCAAAGGCTAGTCACAGCTTCCCAATGGATGGTGTCCCAGGAAAATACCAGGAAATAGGAAAATCACTGAGTCACTACGAGAAGTGAAGACACTAAAGCCTGGGTGGCCAAATTTCTGAGGTGCTGATGGAGAAACAGTGAAAAGCAGACCGAAGACACAGCTTTGCAAATACTTCAGCACAGCCCTGACCAATAAAGCACAAGCAGCACCACCGGAGAAAAAAAGATGCAAAAGACACTGAAGGCAAAGTATGCAGAGTTTTTAAGCAGTCACCCCAACACTGCTACTGTTGCATTCAAGCAATGTCGAATCAGTGATTCAGCACTGGTGAGGGCACCTATTTCCAGGGAAGCAGACTTCAGGCAGCCCTTTAGGAGGCCCACCTGCAAGCACAGACCTTCATCTGCCATTTACATCTCAGGATCGTTTTGTCAAGAATAGCGCTTACAGAAATGCAAGCGAATTCTGGAAAGGCATTCAAGCATATGAGCACCAACACAGGTACCACAAAGCGAAAATGAACCCTTTTGTACCAATTAACTGACTGATAGCTCAGTGCTGGTCTCCACAAGTTCATCAGTTGAGCCCTTCCATCCAAACACAGAGCAAGGATGAAGTTACAAGTTATAGCTGAGCCAAAATAACAATTCAGTGGCACTGGGAGAGGTCCCAGCATGTGCTCTGGCCCTCCCTCTTTCTTCAGCCAGTTCAACTCACAAAACTGGCAGAAAATTAGTCACTTTTTTTTTTCCTTCTGGCTTACCTTTCTGCTGAGTTAGCGAGCTGATTGACTTAGCCCAGGGTGTGATAGGCAGCAGAGGTGATGCCAGAGAGGTGAAGGTATAAAGAGGGGTCTCCCATTTTGGCATTAGAAAGAAAGTAGATTCAGACTAGCCATGTGCAACTTCACCATAAGATTGAGTCTCCTCCTGCTGAGGCTAGGTATGGGAAGTTAAAGCACCTAATTCCAGCAGAAGTCACCAGAAGCTAGCACTTATTCTTCTTTATCTACCATGACTATGCCCAAATTTAGTGCATTAAATCCTCACCTTGAGGTGCCCATCCCAGAGCATTATAGAGCATCCAGTCATACCCATGGACACAAGGACAACATACAATGAGCTCTCCGCAGGCTGGCCTAATGTTCATGAAGCCCTCTCACCTGAAGCACTCAAAAAAAAATTGTGAAGGAAATGAGGCTAAAGGTCAAAACAAAGGAGAAATGCTGTAATTTCTGACTGTTCATTTCCTCTCTTTAACCAGAAAATTTCAACAAAACAAAAAAGGGTGGGGAAACTGGAAGAACACAATTACGATGTCCTGTGAAGGGTTTTCCATTGCTTTTTGTTTAAATTTTGAATAGCTGCTACATACTGTAGAAGAGATCCAGAAGAAGAAAAGCTTAAATTTCCCAACCCATCAACCATAGGACACAGTCCAATCCACACGACTCAAAAAAGGCCTTCATGCTGTACAACCATCCTCAATGCTCCCCCGGCAACATGGCTGTCCCCACCTCTACCGGTGATCAACTAGAGGGCTGTAACAGTGAAGACAACCCATGAGGGTGAAGGAGAGCTCACCTGAATCAAACTGCTCCCTGTTGCCGTTGGCCGGGCTCTGACCCTTCTCCGGGGAGAGATGCTGGGTCTCTTGCATGGTGGCGATGAAAGACGCCCTTGTCTCCATGGTTCAGAGGAAGAGGACTTGCCTTCCTAATTCATCGTGCAGGAGGGAGCGCCTAGAGGACAAGCTAAAAGAAAAAGAAAAAACAATGAGTGATTTGTTCTACCTACACCAATCCATTCCCTCAGCCTTTCCTAATGGTTTTCAAGTTATCCCATGTTGATTGTAACCCTTCAATCCTGCTCTCTACCCCAAGGTGAAGCTAGAGTTTGAAGAGGAACTGCAACAAAGGACCTTAGTGGCAATATCATAACAACAATAATAACAACAGAGAAGATAATGAGGGAATAAACAGCATCCACAGGATTCACATCTCAAAGTTCAGTCCAGCTCCCTGTACCACCAACAAAGAGGGAAGGACCAGCCCGTAAGGTGGCACAACCCATGTCAAAAAAAAAAAAAAAA
>VZTL01048372.1:347-26218 GCA_013400535.1 Scopus umbretta
CTGGAGTGACATAGGTTTCCCCAGAGAACAATTCAGAGAACCTAGGATCAGCATTGCCCTCATCAGAATTTATTATTGCAGTATGTTACAATAAAGTAATAACATCAGGTAAACTAGCTCAGACAGCTAAGATAATAATTTAGGCGTCTTGTTTAACTACCTAAGATCAGCTGAAGCAATCCAGGCTGATGGCATTGCAAATGGTCACAATAATATAAAAAACAGTAATAACAATGAAGCAATATTATTGCATATTATGGAAAACTGGCATATTTTATCATTGGTATTATAAAATACAGGTCATTTTCTATCAAGTCACTAAGAAACTTAATGAAGCGATGAAAGACAAAATAATACCATACAGGATCAATCTACTTTGTTATGGTGTTTGTTCTTTTGGACAGCCCATGATGAATAGTCTATAGGATCCTGATAAATTGAGTGAATAAGTACAAACTGCTGCTATATGAGTGGACAGCTGGAAGACGGGAGAGCCTGTATCTATTCCAGAGGAGAGAAGCAAGCATCCAGAAAATCTTGGGTTTTACAGGAAAGAAAGAAGATCCTTACCAATTTCAGTCCACATCAAATTATAACAGAATTGAAGAAGGGTATTACATGTTCACTCAAAAAAATATTATGCCATTATACATGGAAAGGTGTGTGTGGTCTTGCTGGAATGCAATCTCATTGAGATCACAGAGGTGTGGTGGGATAGCTCACACAACTGGAGCACTGCCATGGATGTGTACAGTCCAAGAAGGTGAAAAGGGATAATTTCCCTTTATGTAAGAAAGCAGTGGGAATGCATGGAGCTGGGATGGACGATGAGGTAGCTGAAGATTTACGCATTAGGCTTAGACAGCAAACCAACATTGGCAACAGCATGGTGGATGTCTGTTCCAGGTTGCCTGATCAGGAATTAAAAATAGAGACCTTTTTAAGAAAATAGGAAGAAGTCTCACATTATCAGACCATGGTTCTCCAATATCTGCTGCACGGACAGCACAGCAGGGCACACATGATCCAGGAGGTTTCTGAAGTTCATTGATGATAACTTTTTGACACAGGTAATCAGTGAGCCCATGGTACCCAGCAGGTACTCTGCTGAACCTGATATTTGCAAACAAGGAAAGACTGGTCAGGGGTGTGAAGGTGAGGGGTAAGCTTGGCTGCAGTGGCCATGAGATGGTGGAGTTTAGGATCCTGAAAGGAGGGAGCAATGCAAAAAAACAGGATCACAACCCTTGACTTTGGCCTGTTCAGGCACCTTCCTGAAAGGTATATTGAAAGCAAAGTGAAGACTGGTGAAAATGTGGTCCTGCTGCTGAACGAGACAGGGAACCTGGTAACATGTGACATAGGGAAGGCCAAGGTAGTCAATGACTTCTTTGCTTTGGTCTTTGCTGTTAAGATTTGCCTTTGGGAATCTCAGGCCCCTGAAGAGCCTGAAACTGATTAAAACATTGGAATATCTTTCATTTGAGGAGAGGCTGAGAAAGCTGGAGAAGAGAATGCTCAGTGGGATCTTGTCAATGTGTATAAATACCTGATGGAAGGGGGTAAAGGAGACAGCTCAATTCTATTTAAAATGAGGAAAATCTTTTTTATTGTAAGGGGGTCAGACACTGGAAGAGGATGCCCAGAGACATTGTGGAGTGTTCATCCTTGAGATATTCAAAATCAAACTGGATAATGACCTGAGATGTAGTTAACCCTGCTTTGAAGTAGGGTTTTCCAGAAATGGTCTCCAGAGGCATCTCCCACCTCAACTTTTCTGTGATACTGTGTGACTCTGTGATGTGTGTTACATTTTGCTGAACTGGAAGGAGTGGTAGCAGAAGTTAATTAAGCTGTAATACATACACAAACTCATGAAATCACAGAGTTATAACCATTAATATTTCCTCCGTTATTTCTAAGTGATTGAAGTCTGTATCATTCCATTGCCCGTCTCTTTCTATTTATATGTCTGCACTGCATGATATGAGTAGAAGGCTCGAGGCAAGATTTTTAGAGAAAAGAGAAAAGCTAAGTCAATTGAAAGCAATTTCTGAAGGGAATAACATCAAAAACAAGGAGGAGAAGTATTTGAAAAAGAGGAAAAAGAGGAAGGATACTGAAGATATTATGTTTATGTGGCATTCTGGCACTTCTGAATGTCCTAAAAAAGAATTACACCAACAGTAGGATGGTGGATAAAGCAAAAATTTTGAGGAGAGGCACAAAGGAAAACCAATAGAACATCAAGAGCATTTGAAGTGCCAGGAGGCATTTTCCACAAGGAAAATGCCTGAAAAGCCTTAAGAGAGTTGATGAAGACTCATTTAAATAGCTGAGCAGCTCATTTAAGCAGTCAGCCAAAAGCCTCAGTACAGCTTTACAAAATCAGGCTGTTACTATGAACTAGTGGCACAGAAGACAAAAGCAAAAATGTGTCACGTGTCCTGACAATGCACTTTGTCAGAAATTGGTCACAACTGGCTTAAACTCTTCTCTGAAGCAGGGTCCATAAAATATCTAGTGTTCACTACTTGCTAGAGCTTAAAGAACAGATAAAAAAAAAGAGACCCAGTATTTAAAAATGATAACATGTAGATTCTTTGGAAATATACTTTTAGTCTCAAATATGAAAACAAGCCAGAAAACTAGAACTTCTCTTGATTCTGCAAACTGCAGAAACCAACTGTACCAGACACTGGTTGCTCACAGAACATCAGTCATCAACAGAGGAAAGCAAAATATTCTTGTTATTGATATCAGAGGGAATATATAGGAATAAGATTAAAACATAACACAATCCATTCAAGACTTTTCAGGGATATCAGAACATCTGGAGATTTCCATGAAGAACTGAAATTCTCTACTTGCTATTTTGAAGACTGTTTCCATGTTTCAGTGACAGTTTGAGATCTTAGAATCTGATTAATCCCACTTCCTGGACATTGTCACTGGTTTGTAAACTCAAGAATAATAGCATCAGTGAGGATGGTGGTAAAAAAAAAAAAGACAGGTTCATTCTTTCAGCAACTGTGACTGGAGGAAGACATGTGAGAAAAAAGCTGCTCTAAGACCAGCATCTGGTATAGTGTTGATCTGAGAGCTCTCACAGAAAACAGCAGTGGTTCTAAGATGAAAGAACTTCAGAAGAAAGGAACATTTTCAGTTTTCCTTATAGTTCTTCAAATAAGGAAGTTGGAGATGGAGGTTTGAGGGGAGAAAAAAGAAAGGTTACAATGCAACCTGATGATAGTAAAATGTAAAATCAATGTTTCTGAAAACCTGTACTTGAAGGGTCACCATAACTGAAGAGTGTAGCAAGCAAAACTGACACATCAAACAGTTCCCAGAACCCTTCCTTAGGGAAATTTATACCAGAATACAAGCTCTAAATTAATTTTTTTTTTTGGATGAACTGGTCTCCAGAATTCTGAGATTACATGTGTCATGGCCTCCATAGTTGTTGATTACTACATGACACACATAATAACAAAAAATCACAGTCTGAGATTTGAAGTTAGACATTCATCTTAATGGACTAAATATACTTTATGCCTCCTGTTTACTACCTCTTAACAAATAATAGTGGTTTTTAGATACCAAGGTGTAATATTGTCTTTGCCATTATACAAAATAATGAAATAGAGCACAGCATTATATTTATAATTATGTAACAAGTAAAGTATGTAATATATAATAGTGATATTATATTACAGAAATAATTAGATTATGTACTTGCATGGCTGACATTCACTTTCTGAAGTATAACTTGTTTCACTTTCCACATTACATTGAACCTGTTCCATGCCTTTGGAGATAAGAGGTGAGTGAGGGCTCTATCAAAAAGAGAAAGACGTGTCTGACTCTTGTAACTCAGTGAGACAGCCAAGAATTTATAGTACTTAAAAGACAATTATCCTGTACAAGGTTTGGAAGCCTCAGTTTTCTTTCTTTATAAACTGAGCCATGACAGGCAATACAACATACTTTATCTGGACTCTTGATGCAAGTAATGAACCATTGAAGAAACTTCTGATGCTTGGCCAGCATTAGATGTGGACAATACTCAAGAAAATTGAGAAATATTTGATTCATTAAAAAATATTCAATCATTTTCTGTACTGAGTGTTTAAAACTTCATGTAAAATGTAAAATAAATGCTGCTTTATCTCTGTTTTTCTTAGAGAAAGAGTGAAAAATCTGTAGCTGATTTTTCTGAATTAGAAGTAAGAAACAATGTTTTTTTCTGTTCTAAAATAAAATTTAAAAAAAAAAGGGGGAAAAAAAATTTCTTGATGAGAAAAATGGACGGAAGAGGGGGCTGCAGGGATGGTGTCTATAAGAAGAAACCAAGAGATTCTCCCATGTCTGATAGAGCCAGTGCCAGCCAGCTCCTAGACAGACCCACTGCTGGCCAAAGCTGAGCCCAACAGCAACATTGATAGCACCTCTGTGATAACATATTTAAGAAGGGGTAAAAATGCTGCACAACAGTAGCTGGGAGAGAGGACTGAGAATATGTGAGAGAAAGAACTCTGCAGACACCAAGGTCAGTGAAGAAGGAGGAAGAAGAGGTGCTCCAGGTGCCAGAGCAGAGATTCCCCTGCAGCCAGTGGTGAAGACCATGGTGAGGCAGGCTGTCCCCCTGCAGCCTGAGAGGATGTGTGTGTGTCTCTGTGTGTTTGATACAATTCCTTCCCATTGACACCATGACAGAAAGCTTGCTTGTTGATAGTGCTCTGTGCCAAATTTAAAAATATAGCGATGAATACATTTCTATGTGACAGAACCTTTTAGGACTTCAAGTTAATAATACTGTCGATTCAAAGCCCTACAGGTCTCCTCAGACATGACTTATTCCACTGGCCTACAGGCAAGCTGTTGTAGCAGTTCCTAAAGCACAATTCTCTAGCAAATATCAGAATTGTTCTCATGTTGTCTCAGCAGCATTGTGGCTTCCAGTCATTAAAGCAGTTTCCTCAAGTATTGGCAGAGCACTAGAAAAAGCTTCATGATGATTCTGCATCCAGCATAAGCACAGATATTCATCAAAAGACTTAACATGAGACACATGAATACACTAGTACATTTTCTGCAATCTAACAGGATGAACAAACTTATATAGATTTTCTGGAATATACTATGAGTATCTCTAGACTTTCCAGAAGAGGCTTCTCAAGTTGTGCATCCTTTCTTAGACTGCTTTGGCTGAGTTGTAAAGCTCTGTCAAATATTACACAAGGCTTGCTTCAAAAAAGGCAGACCAAAAAGACCCACACAGAACAGAATTATAAATGGGAAGGGTGTAAGATGTTGTAAATAACAATTCTGCCATGACATAAAGAAAACTTTTAATCATCTACCTGTCCTACTCCAAATAAAAGCATGAACCCAAAGCCCAGCCTCTTCCTTGTCACATCAGTATACTATAAATAGAAACAATGGAAATCACTAAGTACAAATCAGAAGCTAGGACCAGTAAATAAATAAAGGAATCTAACAATGTATGAAAAATCTCTGATCATTGAGGGTAAGGAGTTACATCAGTAATCTATGAATTAATTAAATGTGTGACTAGCTGATGACACACACATTTGTCAGCTGAGGTATAGAAACCACAGTTCAACAAATGTATCCATACACAAAAAAATTAATATCTTATGTCTGCTGGTTTTGGCTGGGGTAGAATTTGTTTTCTTCATAGTAGTTAGTATGGGGCTATGTTTTGGATTTGTGCTGGAAACAGAGTTGATAATTCAGGGATGTGTTAGTTACTGTTGAGCAGTGCTTATACTGAGTCAAGGCCTTCTCTGCTCCTAATACAACCCTGTCAGGAGGTAGGATGGGGGTGCACATAAAGTTGGGAAGGGACACAGCTGGGACAAAGTGGTGAGGCATTGGAACAGGCTGCCCAGAGAGGTGGTGGAGTCACCATCCCTGGAGGTGTTCAAAAAACATGTAGATGTGGCACATCAGGACATGGTTTAGTGGTGGACTTGGCAGTGTTATGTTAATGGTTGGACNATTATTATTATTATTTTTATATTTCAATTATTAAACTTTTCTTATGTCAACCCACAGTTTTTCTCACTTTTACCCTTCCAATTCTTTTCCCCCATCCTGCTGGCAGGCAGGGAGTGAGCTAGCAGTTGTGTGATGCTTAGTTGCCAACGGGGGCTAAACCACAACAGTATATCTGAACAACAAGCAGAATCTCATTACATTTCAGTTCACAATGTCTTTGTGACATTTCTAGATTGGTTGGGGTTAAACCACAACATATGGTACTAATGAAATATTTAGTATTCTATTGGTATTTACAGAGCATTTTTACGCAGCAATTGCTAAGTTTAAATGCTTGGGTTACCACACACAGATAATTTGTTCCCTGTATTCAGAAAAGAATTAACCATGAAACTTGCTGGGTTGCTAATGTTGATTTCTGACAAACTTCAGTTCAGCTGCCATGTTCTAGAAGACAGGGGAAAATTTGTAATGACAACGTTGAAAAAGATAAATGGAATGTTCAGGAGAGTAAAAGCTGGGTAACAAGTCAGTGGGCCACATACAGAAAGGCTCTCTGATATGGAATTTAGTCCATATAGCCATAAAACACAACTACGTTATTCTTGCCAACTAACAATGTATGATGGAAGTTTGTTTTTTTTTTTTTTTTTCCAGAGACAATTGGATTTATTTTTTTGGCATTAGAATTTGCTTGATAAAGACAGTTGTGATAAGGTATCTCTACACAGCATGAAATTAGTTTGAGGTGAAATTCTTCGGGTTTTCTTTCTTTCAAATGCCATGATAGTGAACCAGAAGATCCCAAATGTAAGCAATTGGTTATGAATGGTTTTGCAAAAGTACTAATAAATAGTATGTCATTGTCCAATGGAAAAATTCTTTGTTTGTTTCTTTGCACTTTGAACATAATTTTATTCAACAACTCTATCTGGGATTACCTATCTGTCTTTCCCAGTGGGAAAAGCTGGGAGAAGCAGTCCTTCTCAGAGGTAATGAGAACGATTTTCCTTTTCATGTGTCAAAGAATTGTATGGCTATCAACAATATTATATTTATGGGAAGGATTTTTTTTCCCCAAATCCTTCATAGCACTTTTTTTTGAGAAACACTAAATGTCTAATATTCAGGTAGACATTTTTTGTGGTTGATATCTAATCATGATTATCATTGAATTATTTTTACAGTTACACTATATAGCCCTTTTCCACAAAGGTAGGAGGTAGCTAGAAGAATCATTCTCAGCACTCTACTTTGATTTTGTTGATGAGAAATGTGGTGTTCCTCATTTCAATACTGGATGCTGGATACAGTGACTTACAGCATGATTGTGTATCATTTTGGAATTGATCCAAATTTGCTTTAGTTCCTCTGGCAAAATCATGTTGTGCATTTGTGGGGAGTCTGATTGCAGACTGTATAAAAACTTTGCTAGATACTATCTTTTTTATTCTATATTGCAACTGTTGACTGTACAGTATAACATGGGCAAAATTGTCATTTTTGGTTTCTATTTGAGATGTTAGTTGAAAGGTATTCACTGGACAACAATACAGAATATCTTGGGGCACAGGATTCATTGAAGCCCAAGGAAGATCAGTTGTCTCCAAATGTTCTGCACATGTCTGGGGCCAAAGGAAAAAAAAAAAACAAAAAAAAAAAACCTCATATATACCTGACCTAACTTCGTCTATCTACAAAGGAAATATGTACATCTTAGCTAGTCTCCATAGGTTTACTCTAAAGTCAATGGAGTCTTAGCAAAGGCCCACATGTAGGCACTTGGATTAGGATTAAATTAATTCCCCAATGATTATACTGCCTAGATATATGTTAAATACAGAGGGAATCCCAGATAGCTAGTCTACATTTCCACTTTGTCAGAAACTGTATGTAATTTAATAAATTCTATTTTAGCTTTACAGAAAGATAATCTGAAGAAATATTCTGGATTCTTTAGAGAGTTCTAAGGCAGGTTTACTGTGCTTAGGAGGCTGCAAAATCAGTATCTGCAGTTGTGGTTCATGGTTTGCTAAAACAGCATAGTTTGAGGATTTTTAAAGAAGCCAGTACAGGTTTTCAGGAATGCTTACAATGCCTGTACCATGAATATACCATATGTCCTTGAAGAAAGCTGTACGTGCAAAGCACTGCACAGGTAAAGCTCTGCAAAAGGCTCTGGGATCTGAGTAGTCCATACAGTTTGTGACAGGAAAACAGAGAAATTGTCTGTGAAATGTACCAGAGGTGTCCAGTGAAAGTCTGTGTTGCAGCATATAGTCAAAGGCAATGCAGCAGAACACTGTTGTTCTCATCGGGACACAGACACAGCAGCTCGGTGAGCTTCCAGGCAAAGGGAGAACTATTAGAAGGAAAAGTATTTCAGAGGCTCATAAAAATTAAGAGTTTCAGTCAGAAACATAATGCTGACTACTCCTCTACACACTCACTACCACTCATGAAAGTTGCAATTGAGGGATCTCCCGCAGTTCAGACCAACAAAGTTAAATTCCCTTTTCGTCATCCAAAGAGTGAAACCCAGCTAGTCCTACACTGGCCATTTGCTGTATAAGCGGCCAACAATTTGTTGCCTGGTGAATTTTTATGTTCAAGGTGAAACAAACCTCCTGACTGGCATACTTCACTCTATGTAAATACCAGCCAGAATGCAATCCCTGAAAAGCCAAACCCGACACGGTTGTCTATTGTCTATTCTACTGTCAAGGAACAACAGGATGATTAGAGGCAGTCTGCATTATTTATTAGAGAGACAATACAATTAAGGCAAAACATTTTCATTTTCAGAGAGGAAATATTTGTTAGTTCATGCACATGAGAATTCTTACATTTTGCAAGTACCTGTAGGTAGAGGTGAATAACGTGCATTCTCCTATCTAAATATTTCTTACATATTACATTTGCAAAGTCATACAGGCTCCTTTACAAAAATTCAGGTATTAAAAAGAAAGCACCTTGGTCTTACTACTTTTTTTTTCTCCAGTAAGCAATTAGCAAATAAGTTTATGTTTGCCTTGAAGTGATCAATGTTCAGAAGACTGCCAAGATGGCTCTTTAATAGGCAGCTGGTTGGCTGTAGGTCTTTTGAATGGACCGTGCTCACTGAAAGATGACCAACGAACTTTATTATTCTTGCTAATTGAGTTGCTGCCTGCCTGCAAGAGCATTTCAGGTAGTAAAACAGGTTATTTCATTTAACAAACAGGAAATGAGTATAAATGAACTAAGAAAGTATCACCTTTCAAACACTGGCAACAGAAACCTGACTGCAATAAAATGCATATTGGAAGACTATTTCAGTATGTATATATTTTCTATACTTGCAGATGGTAGTATACATCAAGCCATTCAATATTGTAGGTCAATTTCATGAAAATATTATACTGTTTATTAACTAAAGTAATCTAATATTTTTATTAAAAATAAGAGTGACTGAAAAAATACTCAAAAAATACTAATCTCAGCGTTTTTATTAGACTCACTTTATAGTATTCATGCTCTTTTTCTGCATTTATTTTTCATAATTTTTAAGTGATCCTATTTTAATGGCATTAAATGTACAAGGGAAGAGGATTCCAAAGTCACGGTTCTGAATAAGTATGCTGGAAAGACCTGTGCAGTCACCCGAGAAGCAAAGAACAATAAAATAGTGTGAATTATGTCATCAGTCACTACTAGAAGTGGAACTTTCACAACCAGAGGTTAAGAAAATCTTGATTCTCATAGGATTTAAAAAATAAAGAAATCATTAAGAAAAGTAGAATAGAAAAATGCCTGAAAGAAAGCAGGATCTATTTCTTAAAAGATCGTGTGTGAGGAAAACGGGTATGTCCTGGTTTCAGCTTAATTGAGAATTCATTTTCTTCCTAGTAGCTGCTATAGTGCTGTGTTTTGGACTTAGGATGAGAACAATGCTGATAATACGCTGATGGTTTAGTTGTTGCTGAGCAGTGCTTACACCAGTCA
The DNA here is from genome assembly GCA_013400535.1 of Scopus umbretta. Taxonomy (NCBI): domain Eukaryota; kingdom Metazoa; phylum Chordata; class Aves; order Pelecaniformes; family Scopidae; genus Scopus; species Scopus umbretta. The sequence goes on from VZTL01048372.1 coordinate 10,356, forward strand.
AGGACTTTTCAGGTTCCCATGCTCTGCCAGGGGCACAAGAAGCTGGGAGGGGGCACAGCCAGGACAGCTGACCCACCCTGCCCACAGGGCTATTCCATACCATACGGGGTTATGCTCAGTATAGAAACTGGGGGAGTTGGCTGGGGGGCAGCGATCACTGCTCGGGGACGAGCTGGGCATCGGTCAGCGGGTGGTGAGCAATTGCATTGGGCATCACTTGTTTTGTATATTCTTTTATCATTACTATTATGATTATTTTCTCTTTCTCTACTATCCCATTAAACTGCCTTTATCTCAACCCACGGGTTTTAGGGTGGTTTTTTTTGGTTCTCTCCCCCATCCCACCGGGGCGGGGGAAAGGTGAGCGAGTGGCTGTGTGGTGCTTGGTTGCCAATTGGGGTTAAACCACAACAAGGTAGAATCCTGTAATTTAAATGGCTATTTTTGTGGGTTTGTTTTTTTTTTTTCTTAATGTTAAGTAGTTGCAATAGTCTAATAACTTCCATTTTATAAAGCCTCAGATCCTCCATACTTTTGGTGATGGTGAAATCATATTGACTGACAATATAATTTCTAAATACATCGTTTCATTTATTCATCAAAGCAGTAGATAAAAGCAAATATGTGACTGGAAAGCACAGTCTCCCAACACCCCCATCACCAACACATAACACACTGAATTCCTGGCATGCCCTGAAAAAACGCGCAAGCATGACTTGACCTCAATAAAACAAATTACTTCTTAAAAATTCTGCCTTCTACTATCTTTCCTTCATTGACTGATAGCATTTTCAGGTTGTCTTGTAGATATATGTAGTGGGTTGACCCTGGCTGGATGCCAGGTGCCCACCAAAGCTGCTCTATCACTCTTCTCCTCAGCAGGACAGTGGAGAGAAAAATATAACAAAAAGCTCATGGGTTGAGATAAGAACAGAGAGAGATCACTCACCAATTACTGTCACAGGCAAAACAGACTCGACTTGGGGAAAATCAGTTTAATTTATTACCGATCAAATCTGAGTAGGGTAATGAGAAATAAAACAAAATCTCAAAAAACACCTTCCCCCCACCCCTCCCTTCTTCTCAGTTTCAACTTTACTTCCAAAATCTCTGCCTCCTCCTGCCAGCCATACAGGGAGATGGGGAACGGGGGTTTCAGTCAGTTTATCATATGTTGTCTCTGCCGCTCCTTCCTCCTCAGGTGGAGTACTCCTCACACTCTTCCACTGCTCCATCATGAGGTCCCTCCCAGAGGAGACAGTCCTCCATTCAATTCTCCAGTGTGAGTCCTTCCACAGGCTACAGTTCTTTATGGACTGCTCCAGCGTGGGTCCCTTCCATGGGGTGCAGTCCTTCAGTAATAGACGGCTCCAGCATGGGTCCCCCATGGGGTTACATGTCCTGCCAGCAAACCTGCTCCAGCATGGGCTCCCCTCTCTCCGTGGGTCCACAGGTCCTGCCAGGAGCCTGCTCCAGCACAGGCTTCCCACAGGGTCACAGCCTCCTTCAGGCATCCACCCGCTCCAGCATGGGTTCCTCCATGGGCTGCAGGTGGATATCTGCTCCACCATTAACTTCCATGGGCTGCATGGGGACAGCCTGCCTCACCATGATCTTCACCATGGGCTGCAGGGGAATCTCTGCTCTGGTGCCTGAAGCACCTCCTCCTCCTCCTTCTTCACTGACCTTGGTGTCTGCAGAGTCTTTCCTCTCACATATTCTCACTCCTCTCTCCAGCTTCAGTTGCCCAGGGTTCCCTCCACCTCCTCCCAAGTATGTTATCCCAGAGGCACTATTCCTGTTGCTGATGGGCTCGCCCTTGGCCAGCGACAGATCCATCTTGGAGCCAGCTGGCATTGGCTCTATTGGACATAGAGGAAGCTTCTAGCAGCTTCTCACATAAGCCACGCCTTGTAGCTCCCACGCTGCCAAAACCTTGCTATGCAAGCCCAAGAAAATATACAAAAAGGGGACTGGTAAAAGGACTTTCAACTTAATTTTTGACAGGTTTAGAACAAAAGTGATTAACAGGCTTGATCTGTACAACAGATGCTCAGAGCCATTACAGAGCAGCATACAAAGTGACACATGAAAACCTCTTTCATGAGAGATAATAAGATGACAGCACATTCTTGTAGAGTGTTTTTCACCTGGGCAGGTCACTTTCTTTTGCAAAGGAGGCTTCTGCCTTGATGCAACCAGAACTGCTCTGTGGAACGTCCCTGTCCCTCTACCACACACACCTAAAGTCGCGTCTCTCAGAAACCATTTCTTCAGAAGATGATGTCCTGGTTTCAGCTTAATTCAGAGTTTATTTTCTTCCCAGTAGCTACTATAGTGCTGTGTTTTGAACTTAGTGTGAGAACAATGCTGATAACACGCTGATGTTTTAGTTGTTGTTCAGTAGTGTTTAGTCTAGTCAAGGACTTTTCAGCTTCCCATGCTCTGCCGGGTGCACAAGAAGCTGGGAGGGAACGCAGCCAGGACAGCTGACCCAAACTGGCCACAGGGCTATTCCATACCACCTGACATCACGCTCAGTATAGAAACTAGGGGAGTTTTCCGGGGAGCAGAGATCGCTGCTTGGGGACAGGCTGGGCATGGGTCGGCAGGGGGTGAGCAATTGCATTGTACATCACTTGTTTTGTAGATTCTTTTATCATTATTATTTTTATTTTCTCTTTCTCTGCTGTCCTATTAAACTGCCTTTATTTCAACCCATGGGTTTTAGGTTTTGGGTTTTTTTTGGTTCTCTCCCCCATCCCACCGGGGTGGGGGGAGGGTGAGCGAGAAGCTGTGTGGTGCTTGGTTGCCGATCGGGGTTAAACCACAACAGCTGAAGATGACTTTCTCTTCAGGTTTCCAACACTGAGCCTATGCAGAATGCAGGTAAACTAATATATTGAAAAGTCCTGGGAATCTCCAGATTTTGTATGGACTTCTATGCACCATGATGGGGAAAGGGGGAATTTAATCAGCCACAGGTTCAACTTCACTTGATTCACGAAGTCAAACTTATACCATTTAATAAATGAAGAGAGGTACTGGGCCATAAGTTAATTTCTGAAGATTAGATATTAAATTTCTCATCATTATGTGTCTCCATGAATCCTTCTCTTTCTCTTTTTCTTTCTAACATTTCAATAATTAAAATCAGCATTTTAAGCTTCAAATTGTTTCAAACTCTCTTCATTTGGTTTAGACTTTTGATTCTGTGCAGATAGTTTGGCACATCCTTGAATTACTGCAATGTTAGATTTCACTATTGCTCACATGCACTAATCAAAGCAAGTGTGAATGTACTAATTAGCAATTTCACATCCTACCTGACAGAGATCATTTACCCCAACATCAGTCATAGAATTTATGTATTTGGAGAAACTTGCTTCTAGAAAATATAATCTCAGGGTAAGTATAAAATGAATGACAAAAAAAGGACATGCTACTTTAACTGTCAGTCTGGGTCACATGATGAAGGGATTTCTTCCCCCCTAAAAATATTGTGTTGTCAGGCTTACTAAGTACCATCTTCAACTGTTCTCTTCGTGAAGTGATTGAAAAAAATAGTCACAACAAAATTTTAAGCTGTGTATTTGTTCTCTGAGTGACAGGATAAAAAATAGAAGGCTTTAGTTTTTTCTCTTTTTTTTTAATTCAAAATAAATTGAGCTATGAAACTTGAAAAACATCCATCTTTTTCAAAAAAAAAGTTACCATAGTCAGAATATCTTCCTTTCTGTACTTGAGGCCTCTCATTTTTAATTTTCTCATGAATATGATGCAATGAATAACCTCCAGCTTTTATCCAACAGCTGTCTTTCTCCATCCTTTTCTGCTTTTTGTTCTATCTATATAACTAAACTTCTACAGAATAAATATTTCAGAAGAGCAAAGTTGCAGCACTTTGTATTTCTGTTGACTACTTTGTAACTTTTCTGATATTGAAGACATTTTTAAAACCTACATGACTGACCAAGAGAAAAGAACTGGGACAGGAAAGTGATAACTGATATTAAAACACATAGCTTAATAATAAAGATCTCAGCTGGAAACTAATGTGAAAACAGTCATTAAAAAAATAAATCTTTAATGAAAAATAAAACAGTACTAACATCATTTTCCTATTAAAATAATTTGAGTGGTGGGTTGTTGGATTTTTGGATACAAAATTTTTAGGACAAGTTGTTTTTTATAAAGTGGTTAAAATCTTTAGCTAGCACAATTCTCATCCAGAGTTAGAAACTGGTCAACAAATTAATGAAGATATGCAAAATGAAAAATGAGTAGCCCAGTTGTTAGTATTTTTTCTGTCAGTGAAACAGAAGGAATCCCACTTCATACATAGTGGTGTTGAGCACACGCTCAGCAAGTTCGTTGATGACACTAAGCTGAGTGATGCAGTTGATTTGCTTGAGGGAAGGGATGGCATCCAGAGGGATCTTGATGGGCTTGAGGAGTGGGCCTACGTGAACCTCATGAAGTTCAGTAAGGCCAAGTGCAAGGTCTTGCACCTGTATCAGTACAGACTGAGGGATGAATGGACTGAAAGCAGCCCTGAGGAGAAGGACTTTGGGGTATTGGTGGATGAAAAATTCAGCATGAGTCTGTGATCATACTATACCAGGTGGTGTTCTGTGTATACGTATGTATGAATTCCCACTTACAACTTTTCACATCCATTTTTAGACATGCCATGTTCCTATATGCTTCAAAAAGGTACTAGGAAACCAACAAAAGGCTGAAATTTCATTATAAAGCCAGTATCTGTGACTATGTGTGGAATTAGTTTTTGGAGACTTTTCTACAGCAAAGCTCGAAATCGATGTTTGGCTTCCAGTACTTGAGTTTAAATTATCCTTCCTTTTCAAACAAAGTATTTCCGGCATTTGATAATTCCACCTGACAACATGCATAAGCAGAGTATCATTTAGGCTCAGTAAGATTCAGAGGTAGACTGAGTAACACAGCACAGCCTTCATTCACATACAATAAACTGGAGATCATAAGTAGTGCTCAGGTTTCATACAAGACACTTGTATTTCCTTCTCTGTTTCTGCTCTTAAGTATTTCTGTCTTTTCCTTGTCTTTCNTTTTTTTTAATTCAAAATAAATTGAGCTATGAAACTTGAAAAACATCCATCTTTTTCAAAAAAAAAGTTACCATAGTCAGAATATCTTCCTTTCTGTACTTGAGGCCTCTCATTTTTAATTTTCTCATGAATATGATGCAATGAATAACCTCCAGCTTTTATCCAACAGCTGTCTTTCTCCATCCTTTTCTGCTTTTTGTTCTATCTATATAACTAAACTTCTACAGAATAAATATTTCAGAAGAGCAAAGTTGCAGCACTTTGTATTTCTGTTGACTACTTTGTAACTTTTCTGATATTGAAGACATTTTTAAAACCTACATGACTGACCAAGAGAAAAGAACTGGGACAGGAAAGTGATAACTGATATTAAAACACATAGCTTAATAATAAAGATCTCAGCTGGAAACTAATGTGAAAACAGTCATTAAAAAAATAAATCTTTAATGAAAAATAAAACAGTACTAACATCATTTTCCTATTAAAATAATTTGAGTGGTGGGTTGTTGGATTTTTGGATACAAAATTTTTAGGACAAGTTGTTTTTTATAAAGTGGTTAAAATCTTTAGCTAGCACAATTCTCATCCAGAGTTAGAAACTGGTCAACAAATTAATGAAGATATGCAAAATGAAAAATGAGTAGCCCAGTTGTTAGTATTTTTTCTGTCAGTGAAACAGAAGGAATCCCACTTCATACATAGTGGTGTTGAGCACACGCTCAGCAAGTTCGTTGATGACACTAAGCTGAGTGATGCAGTTGATTTGCTTGAGGGAAGGGATGGCATCCAGAGGGATCTTGATGGGCTTGAGGAGTGGGCCTACGTGAACCTCATGAAGTTCAGTAAGGCCAAGTGCAAGGTCTTGCACCTGTATCAGTACAGACTGAGGGATGAATGGACTGAAAGCAGCCCTGAGGAGAAGGACTTTGGGGTATTGGTGGATGAAAAATTCAGCATGAGTCTGTGATCATACTATACCAGGTGGTGTTCTGTGTATACGTATGTATGAATTCCCACTTACAACTTTTCACATCCATTTTTAGACATGCCATGTTCCTATATGCTTCAAAAAGGTACTAGGAAACCAACAAAAGGCTGAAATTTCATTATAAAGCCAGTATCTGTGACTATGTGTGGAATTAGTTTTTGGAGACTTTTCTACAGCAAAGCTCGAAATCGATGTTTGGCTTCCAGTACTTGAGTTTAAATTATCCTTCCTTTTCAAACAAAGTATTTCCGGCATTTGATAATTCCACCTGACAACATGCATAAGCAGAGTATCATTTAGGCTCAGTAAGATTCAGAGGTAGACTGAGTAACACAGCACAGCCTTCATTCACATACAATAAACTGGAGATCATAAGTAGTGCTCAGGTTTCATACAAGACACTTGTATTTCCTTCTCTGTTTCTGCTCTTAAGTATTTCTGTCTTTTCCTTGTCTTTCACCTGCACCCTCAATTCTTGCTGTAGAAGTTGTTAGATTTGTAGCAGCAAGCACTGGCCTTTGCTATTAAGGAGTATTAAAAATAGGCTAAGTGTGAAGTTTGCTATTTTGAAAATATGCCTGTGGTAAATATTTGTAAGATGCATGGTAATAGGAGTGAAAATGCAGTAAAGACGTGCCCTGAGCCATGTGTCAAAAGGACAAGTTTATCTAGGCCTGCCAGGATTTTTTTAAAAAGGAAAAATAGTTACAAAAAATATGCTTTTTAATCATATCTTTTTGATAAAAAAGGCTGTTGGGGAAAAAAAAACTGCGGGGGGTTGAAAGTTAAAGTTGGTAACTACTTCCAAAGAAAAATAACATGTCTTAAATAAAAGATAATTGTAGTGTTTAAAGCTACTAGATATGATTCCAAAAGGAAAATTATTTAAATAATTATTTAAATTGAATAAAGCCTGTCACTGATGAGACACAGCCCACAGTACCCCAGAAAAGTAAGCAGAGCAAGACTGGTGATAGTAACCAGGGTCAGCCACAGCCCAGGCATTGCCAGACAAATTCTGCTCATGAGGCAGGTCCAAGGTCAAACCAAGAACCTAAATCAGCAAGGCAAGGTGAGGGTCAGTGAGGTACCTGGACAAGTGCAGCCTGAGAGGCATGGCTGACCTAATCTAGCACTGTTGAAATCTAAACCTGAGTGGAAAGTTGACTGGCTGACCTTCAGAGATGCCAACAAACAAACACTTCTGGGAGTTTAGGAATCTGTTAATTCCTTTATCTGGAATGGACAAAATGGAAATGGAATTCTAAACCTGCAGTGGACAGAATCCTGTTTCAATAACAGTTACACCATAATGATTTAAGTCTTAAATTCTGTACCTAATGACTCCTAGGTCTGGTCATCTTTGATTGCTCCTTGTCCTGGTTTCAGCTGGGAGAGAGTTAATTTTCTTCCCACTAGCTGGCATAGTGCTGTGGGTTGGATTTAGGATGAGAATAATGTTGATAACACACTGATGGTTTAGTTGTTGCTAAGAAGTGTTTACAAAAGTCAAGGACTTTTTCAGCTTCCCATGCTCTGCCAGGGGCACAAGGAGCTGGGAGGGGGCACAGCCAGGACAGCTGCCCCAACCTGCCCACAGGGCTATTCCATACCATACGGGGTTATGCTCAGTATAGAAAGTGGGGGAGTTGGCCGGGGGGCAGCGATCGCTGCTTGGGGAGTGGCTGGGCATCCATTGGCAGGTGGTGAGTAATTGCATCACTTGTTTTTTTCCCTTGGGTTTTGTTTCTCTCTCTCTTGTTGTTTGCCATTTCACTAGGATAGGAAAATAATAAAATAAAATTATTTTATCATTATTATCATTATTAATTATCATTATTAATCATATTATAATATTTCAGTTATTAAACTGTTTGTATCTCAACCCATGAGTTTTCTTACTTTGCTCTTCCGACTCTCTCCCCTGTCCTACTGGGGGAGGGAGGGTAAGCAAGTGGCTGTGTGGTGGTTGGTTGCTGACTGACCTAAGCCACAACAGCTGTATATCCAAACAGCACCCAGAATCTTACTACATTTCAGTTCACAATGTCTTTGTGACATTTCTAGATTGTTGTAAGTAAAAAGAAGAACAAGAGAAGTTATGGATTTTTAACCTTTCTACATCGAAGCAGAAACTGAAGGTTCTGCTGGAAAACAATGGTTACCTCTGAACTGATAAATAAAAGGGGCCAGCCACTATTCTGTTGCTGAAACCAAGTGGCATGCCTTGGGTTGTGTCTATATGAGTAAATCACTTTAACACAGCCAACACAGACTCCTCAAACAGACTGCATATAGGGAATGGTTCCTGGGTGACTGTGCCAGATGTTATCTAGGGGAGTGTTGTTTTGAAATAATCCAAAACTATGCCAGGAACTGAGCTAACAATTACACTGTAAGAACGAGTGTGTGACAGTGTTTGATCTCAAATCCTGGCCCTGTTATTTCCTAATATAAACAGGTAAGCAGTGTGCACATTACTTAATGATTAATTGAAAAATTATAGTAAAAGTTTATGCACAGTGGGATGTGGTTGGGTGACAGATACAATTTATTGACTCACATTAGGGCCTGTAAAAATCCAGTACAATGGAAAACTTTCTCTAAATCACTGAATCCCTCCGAGGTGTACAAAACATAAAGAGACACCATTATTAATCCAGGCCAGACCCACCATATTTTAATGCATATGTCCTCTTAAAGGCTCCCTGGATACAAATTTTTCCACCCCTGTTTTTCAGAAAGGAGAATGAGGCACAGATCATTAAAGTACAAAATACCATATTCATATTGTTTCTATCTAAAAGAAATGAGAAATCATCACTTAAATACCCTGGGGGTGTGGATCTAGGTTTTTTACCTGCAGTCACACAAAAAGTTTCACAGAATACACTTCATCTGGATTTTCTTTAGCTCTTAATAAGCTGTCTTGGTTAGAATATCACCTTTCACAAAGTAGGGAATATCAGGCCATAGGATTTTAGTAACTTTGTCGAGCATACTAACACCTGGATGCTCTTTACATTTTCATTATTTATGTGATTTTTGTGAGCATAGTGTTACTAGTTTTTTAGGTAATAAGTGAACAGTTAAAGTTACAATAAATGGTCATTTCAAAAGTGAATTACTTTTTAAATAATTGCTCCAATCCATCTCAGAAAGATTATTTCATTATGTGCTTTGGAAAATGTCTAGCTGTTCTGTTACTGTTTTACACTTTTAAGTTTGAAAGTACTGGCCCAAGGACGTAGCCCTGAGTTTTTCAGGAGAGAAATTGCCCCTTATTCACAGGTCCAGATACTTAATATCACATGTAAGCACATTTTAATAGGTACCTGTATTTATGGGAAGTGCTTATCCAGAAACTACGGAAGCCATTATTGATCTTCTTCCCATTTGCTGTTAAAAAAGCAATTTGTTTGAACTCTTATAGTCTTCTGTTCTAGGATTTTTTGTTTCATTTTGTTTTTAATTATCTTCATATTTTTTAGCACTGCTTTGTTCTACCCGTGCAGCCAGATGGGGCTCCCCAATTAAATTGTATTGGTATATTTCCACTCATGCAAAACAGTCTATTTACCTTGGCAGAGTAAAATATGTTTTCTATTTTTAAAATTATTTTATTATACATGTATATACACTCATATGTGTAATACATATATGCAATATATATGCATACACAGATATATTATATATAAACAGATATCTATAACATATATATAATGCACATATATATCATAGAATCATAGAATTATTAAGGTTATCATAGAGTTATTAAGGTTGGAAAAGACCTCTGAGATCATCTAGTCCAACTGTCAACCCAACAACACCATGCCTACTAAACCATGTCCTGGAGTGTCACATCCACACGTTTTTTTGAACATCTCCAGGGATGGGGACTCCACCACCTCCCTGGGCAGCCTATTCCCATGCCTCACCACTCTTTCAGGAAAGAATTTTTTCCTAATATCCAATCTAAACCTCCTCTGATGCAACTTGAGGCCATTACCTCTCATCCTATTGCTGGTTACTTGGGAGAAGAGACCAACACCCTCCTTACTACAACCTCCTTTCAGGAAGTTGTAGAGAGAAATAAGGTCTCCCCTCAGCCTCCTCTTCTCCAAACTAAACAACCCCAGTTCCCTCAGCCACTCCTCATAAGACTTGTTCTCCAGGCCCTTCACCAAGTTCATTGCTCTTCTCTGGACATGCTCCAGCGCCTCAATGTCCTCCTTGTAGTGAGGGGCTCAAAACTGAACACAGTATTTGAGGTGCAGCCTCACCAGTACTGAGTACAGGGGCACAATCACTTCCCTACTCCTGGTGGCCACACTATTCCTGATACAACTATATAGGTATTCCAAGCATGTGCATATATGCATTTCTTTTCCTATGCAAAAGGAAAAATAGTCACAAGGGTTAGTAATCTTCCAATATTACATTTATACATTTATTCTTTGATAGTTAGGTCGTGCTGTTATCTGAATATCCCCCAAAAAAAGTTAAAATGTTTGTGGAAAGGCCTTTGTTTCCATTTTCGAAAGAAACAACTTGGGATTAGATCATTAAAGGTACTTAGGTGCTCACTAAATGCACACAAATGATGTTTTAACCCTTGCCCTAAGCCTTACCCATCAATGCCAAGTCAGGTATCTTACTGTGGCCTGGAATTTTTTTAATGCTGCTTAGGATTCTCAGCTGGAAGCCATCTTCAAAGGGAAGTGAGGCACCTAGGTCTGGTCAGCAATATCTTATAGCAAAACACAGAGATGAAGACTGTCAGCAGGTCCCACTCCTATTACTTGATGGGATAGACTTGCCTGCACATGCACAGAGCTAAATCAACCCAAAGTAAGCAGCTTGGAGAAGAACACTGCACTGAACAGCTGACTTGCTGTGTGTATATTTGGAGATATAAAGATCAGCTGACCTAATCTGGACATTCTATTCATGCTCTCTGATTTCATGTGTCCTCTCTTGTTACTGGAGGAAAAGCTGAGAGGGTGGAAATACCTCACAGCAGCAGCAATCCTTGCTTTTACCTACTGAACCCATTCTTCATCTCCAGGAGCATGAAAAAGAAAATAGCCTTGCAGGCCAGAAACCTCTTCCAACTTTCCTTCATGGATCCCACTGCTTCCCCCTTGTTGGCCCTGCAGTATGATAAGGAGCAGCTAAAGGGATCCAGCACCTTCATAGAAGATAGTCAATTGTGGAAAGTGGGCAGTAATTGCTGTAGATGGACAAAGAGTAAAAATGGATATTTGGAAGGAGAGGGCAATGGTCTGAGCATCCTACAAGAAGTGTGGAGTGACAGCACTGGTTCCCAGGGAAATAAGGGAAGCAAATGACGTCAGGAGGAAGGACTGGCTGAAGGGAAGGGGAGAAAGGCATACTTGCACCCCTGAAGGCTCCACTCATGCCCCCTGCACCTCATACCATGATGAGGGTGGTGAAACACCAGAACAAGTTGCCCAGAGAAGTGATAGAAGCCCCATCCCTGGAAACATTCAAAGTCAGGTTGGACTGGGCTCTGAGCAATCTGATCTAGTTGAAGATGTCCCTGCTTATTGCAGTGGAGTGGACTAGATGCTCTTTAAAGGTCCCTTCCAACCCAAACTATTCGATGATTCTATAACACCTTCCTTAGTAAAATCTCAGTACCTTATCCTAACTTGTCACCTCCACTTGAACTCCTCTGAAATATTGTTGATACCTCCCAGACATCCCAATTACCATTTGAAGTTTTTCTAAATCCCCATCCAGCCCACAGTCTTCCTGGAGAGGCTGCTGGAGATCTGGCAAGATGCTTAGGGACATTTGAGGTAGCACTAAACTCCTGGTTTTACACAAGCAAATCACTCTCTATGTTCCTGAGAAAGATGTCAACAGGAAGTGGCTCCATAGCTGAAGGCAAGCAGAAGAAACAGCACAATGCAAATTTTGCCCATTGTTGGACATGAAGTGCAGTTTCAGGAAGGTTAGTGGCATCAGGACAAGGTTAGTGGCACCAAGACAAGGTTAGTGGCACCAAGAAAGTATCGGATAATGTTATACTTTACCTGAAACAGAATCACAAGCATCCAAAGGCTTTTTAAAACATCTAAGCACGTATGTAATTACGTGTTTCTGACACTTCCAGTGTCACCGGATTTTTCAAGTCCAGTTTGACAGAAATCATGGGGCCAATTTAGTGCTGGATTATCTATTCCTTTCGTCTCACATATGTCAGTTGGCCGTGGTTTGTGGTCTGTTGTGTCAGCATACATTATATAAACCTAAATTCACAGTATCCGTTACCTCTTATCTGTATCTCAGGCTCCCAAAGTGCCTAAGAGAGGAGCGCCGTTTCCCTCGCTTTCCTCTGTGGTCAATGGATAGGCACAGTGACTTCTGGATGGTGACACAGGATATCTGTGGCCTGAATCAGTTAAATGGAATCTCTCTGGACTTGACTATTACTGTTCTAAATGTGTAAGAACAAAGCAAATTTCCATGTACTTATGGAGAAAGAATTATAAGTTGTAAGTCAACACCTGAGGCTACTAGTCACTTCTCGTGACATCATTCCTTCCTTCAAAATTCAAACTCGCACACAGACAATTTTTCTTTTCATTTTAAGAGAAATGAGGGTGGAAGTGCCATTTTACAGCAGATTATCAATGTTAGTATTTTGGCTGTAATTGGACAAATCTACAAATTCTCTTGGGTATTTTAAAATAATTACCAAAGGCAGGGCCTGGAGATTTATAGAGCTCAATAAGCAGTAGTGGATTCACTTTTAAGGTCTCTTGTGACTTTATGTCTTTAAAAAACATACTCCATATGCTAAGTTTTTATTAATGATTCCAGGCTTGAACATTTGAAATAAGTGTAGAATAATAAAGTGTTTCATATGAAATATTCTGTGACCTACTTTCTCAGTCCTTTCTGGTTATGAGCTAGTGGTAGTAGGAAATGGAAAAATAACATAAAATACACAGTGATTTAGATTACCCAGCTAAACAAAGTTAAACATTGTTCCTTTCTTTGTAGTAGAAAGAAGGTTGCGTATTGTGTTCGAAACAGTGTGTGAACATTTGTCACTCTGTGGTAGGATGAGTTACACTTAAGGAGTGTCTTCTTTGAGAACTTCCTTACTTCCTAAGATATACAACATAAATAATTTTATAATTTATATTTTACATCTAGAAAGACAAGTATATGCAGAATATATTTATGAAATAGCAATAGTAAATAGTAATGAAACCAGATGGTGTTCAAGAAAGGATTCATTGTAAGAGTAACTACACAACTAGAATAAAACGTGACAAAATTATGTCTCATAAAATCAATGGCACTATACCACAGTGTATTTGAAAACAATTTACAGGAACTCCACAGGTGTAAAGATATTTATTTGAATTTAGAAAGATAGTGTTATGGCACAATATCAACAGGAGTGATCAGTATATGAAAGAAAGGAGCTAAAATAACAGTCCAAGATTTCTTTAACTGGGACATCTGATTGAAGACATACATATATATATACATATATATATTTGTTTATAGAAAATAATCTGCTCAGAATGTCTTATTGATCTTCAGAATTTCTGAGTGGTTCATGTATTTTTGGATGAGGTTTTGCTGAAAGGTCTATTTGAGCTCATGAAAGTAGGGCCATAATGGTGAGGCAGAAGATGTCAGGTAGCTGTCCCTTGCTCCCAAGTCCAGAAAACTTATATTTCTACATAGTGTGGGTTCTGCCAGAGATCTTGATCTCTGAGGAACTTCTAGATCACGTAGATATAACTCTTTTTCATGACTTTTTCTACACTGGTATGTTACTTAGATTACTCCCATCACCACCTCCCAGTATAGATCTTATGAAAGTGTTTGGAACAGAAATGCTGCTTAGAGATTTTGTGTCACTTACACTACAAACTTGTGCTTTTAGCAGATGCCTGCTTCCCTTCATACTCCTTCTTCTCCCCTACTTGATTTGCATATAAAGAAAATAATGAAAGCAGAAAATCCCACGATTAAATTTTCTTCTTCCTCTCCACTGCTGTGCAAGGACAAAGCAATATAATTCTTCCTTTCTTAAATCTGAAAGGTTTTATTTCAAATCCATTTCTACCCTTCTTGATTTCTTTGGAATTGTGAAATGATATTGGTAAAATTAAAGAAATTAAAGGGGTCATGAAGCTAATCAGGGCCCTGAGCCAGGGAACCAAATGCTGGATTATATTGCTGATTATTTGCCTTCCCAAGGGATCTCAGAGATGGTCCTGCATATAGCTAGCTACACTGAACAATAAATATATGCACCTCAGGAAAATAATGGACTTAAGTGGCAAATTAGGAGCCTGAATGTGGTTAGTATAATAATATGACATACTTCGATGAAAATTGAAGAGGATGAAAGAATTGTTATAAAATGTACTTGTAGGCCCGAAAAAGCATTTTTCAGAAGCTCAGTTTTCAGAAAACATCTGTTTCACAATTGAAGACTTAACTCAGATTCTTGAGTTTATAATATATAAATGTGGTAAATGTGGGGATGTCTTGTGTTTGGACTATGAGAACCTTCACTGGGTTTAAGTGCTAATCAGCAGAAGTGTAGCAACACTTTGTGATTGATAACCTGGTGCCAGGGAAACTTTACCAGGCAAAAATGTAGAAACTTGTGGGTGATTAACCACTGGAGCAAAATCCTGAGAGGCTAACTGAATTATCCATGATGTCTATAAAGAGCACAAGATGTTTTCCAGGTAGATGTATCTTAACAGAGACAATTTAACAGATCCAAGGCTAACTAGAAGAAATAGAATTACTTTTTATAAGCAGGAGATCACACAAAGTGATCTAATTAATTTATCTATTCCTTCTATTTCTTCCTAGCTCTGCAACAAGAGATGTGGGTGATACAAAGAAGCTTGAGGCAAACTAAAACTTTTGAAAAGTTAACCTACAATTTAGATTGTTTTTCTTGAAGAGAAAGAATATTCTTAACACACTCTTACCACTAAAAATAAGCAATGAAAAATGTTCAGAGAAAACAGACCTGAGGAATTTGAAAGAGAAAAAAAATGTAGTTGGATGAACTATTAGTCTTAGTAAATACAGTATATTTGTTATTTATCTTCAAATTCATTGTGATAAATACAATCATTGAGGTTTGTATTCTTTAAAAAATCATCCTTTTCCAAAATTATTCATTAAGGCATTATTTTCAGTTCATTCAGATCTCCCTGTAACATTCATTTCTCCCACAACCATGTTAGAAATAAGACAAAAATGAGGGGGGTTTGTTTCCTGGGAAACAAACTTTTAGAAAAATATATACCTATATAAGGAAAACAACCAACTTTTGATTCAGCTGTGCTGTGCATAAGCCTTTGCTTTTGCTTGTTTTAGATTAGTCAATAGGAAATCAATAAGAATTTAGGGTTCTAAATAGAAGTTAAAAGCCCAGATAATTTCTTGAATCTTGGCCAAAAAGATTAAAAGGCTTGTTAAAGACTGGTAGGAGATTCAAGGTCTAGATCCAGATCTTGTGGTACCTTCCACTTTACTGCATGTATAAGGCCATCAGTTTCCAGATGTCTTTTTCTGTGATGCTCGTCATCCCTAACAAAACAAAACTGTGTTTCAATTCTTTACTGCACTTCATGCAGAGGTAAGCTGCATGCGTTTTGGGATAAGATATGGTCTGGCGCTGGCAGCAGCTTCACTTATTTATGGTTGCTGTCAAAACAACTTACTACTATTAATTGTTTGATCATTGTCCCGGTTTCAGCTTA